>SMLS01025036.1:0-10839 GCA_004785975.1 Popillia japonica | reverse complement strand
CAGCTATTAATGCAGCCAATGACCTGGACCCTTGCTTCAATCGTCTGACTACTTGAAATGTTGTCAACACAATTTTGAATACAAATTTAATTAAATACAAGGTTGTCTTTGAAAGTTATTGAAGTGTTGATGATGAATGAATGATTTCAGTGCAAATCTTATGTGAGTGGCCTTTGAAATTGTGAATAATTCCTTGATCTATTGGCTAGCTTACAAAGAAAACGCATTATGACTATATTGCAGAACAAAGTGGCTTTTTATTCGAAGGATATTCCAAATTAGCTATACCTTCATTCCACTTTGATGAATCCAATTTAAATCTCAATTTATGTATTTTGGCCATTGCAATCGCAAACTTGTGGGCAAGTGCGTTATCCTGATGGAAAAGCACTTTCCTCTTTTCCGAATGAGACTGCTTCTCTTTGATCTTAGTTTCACACCGCTTCATTCACACATACTGCTTTAGCTTAAGTTATCCGTAGACACACTCGTTTATTATTCTGTTTAAATACATAAAGGGTTAGGTAAGAGCAGTTGACATGTGCAAACATGTAACTGGGCCTCGCGCTGTGATTGGACATACTGCATTTTCTTCTTCGTTTTTGCTATCACTTGTTATTGTGTACCTTCTCTTCTTAGTTTTTTTTTCCTTTCTTGCTATTATCATACATATACATACATATGTATATAATATCTGTTTAGTTAGTTGTGTTAGTAGTTGCAGCAAATTGGCATAATATTTGCCATTTATTGTTTTCACCTCTCTTCAGCAGTCGACCAAAATAATTCTAGTTTCTGCTGCCGAAACAGTTTTTGCCTTCTTTAGTGGCGGAGAACCGTTCTGTATCCATTGTTTGGACTGTTGTTTGGTCTCGAGAGTGTATTAGTCTTCTTCAACAGCTACGAAACGGCGCAATAAGTTGTCGGGATTGCAACCAAAATGTACCAAAAGTTCTCGAGAAGCACTCAAACGATTCATTTTTGTTTCGGGCAGTTGTGAACAACCCCAACACCCAAAGCGCCGAGTATTCTTCCATTTCTAATTCTTTAGTCAAAATTCTCTGCACACTATCATTTTAGATACTCGCTCTGTCGGTTATGTCATGTAATTTTTCGACCACATCTGGGTCAGTAGCCGTTTTTGGACGTCCACTACGGGGTTCATCAGTTGTGCTCGTTCGACCACGTTTAACCCAGGCTGGTGTTTAACCTTTGAAAAGATTTTATCACTGCTCTCAACTCAGTAGTTCCAGTATTTGGAGTGGCTCCATTTTTAAACCCATATACAGCCTTGGCCAAAAGTATTTGCCACCCTTCACAGCTCTGATTACAAGAAGTATGTTAGAAATAAAAGATTTTTTTGTACATATTTTTTGTTATGTCTATACACAACGAATATTAATATTGAAACGATCCTCCACAGGCCTTTATCACTTCCCGAATCCATCAAAGGCAGACACCGCAATTCCTCAATCTTTTGCTGCAATCCAGTCGCATTCTACTTGCGTTAATTCACAAGCTTTGTGGAATTGCGGTGTCTGGCTTTGATGGATTCGTGAAGTCACAAAAGCCTGTGGAGGATCCTCCCAATATTAATATTCGTTGTGTACCTATACGCATAGCAAAAAATATGTACAAAAAATATTCTTTTATTTGTTACATATTTTTTGTAATCAGAGCTGTGAAGGTTGGCAAATACTTTTGGCCAAGGCTGTAGAAGAACTGTCAATGGTTTGCGGACTATATACCAACACACTTATTTACATTGTGAAGAAGAAGAGAAATTGTGAAGAAATAAATCGCCCGAGTCAGTTTGCAATATTTTCTGAATCTTTTAATAAATCTGGTAACTTTTGTTTCCATTCATTTATCGGCTATCTTGCCTCACCATAAATGTCATTTATTAATGTTTCAATAGTATATTACATATCGAGGCGGAAAGTGGTTCATTACCGTCGAGAGATTAGAAACTTTCCGCCGAGGTTTGTACACTATTTTGCTCACAATCGGTTAGTAAGTAATTATTATATATGCTACTAAATCAGTAAATTTCAAAAATATGATTAGTAGTATTCAATTTCATGGAATTTTGACAATTGCTTTTGATATGTACTGTTGCTAGGTAACGTAGCAATTAACAGAATTATTTTTGACAGATAATAGTTTGCTTTACTTGTTTAAATGACATTGACGTTTCATAAACTCTGAAATGACATTAGCTAGCCTTGGTATGTAACGCATTTTCTAACCGATTTTACGATTGGAAATGTTCACTTTACCAACCGATCGTAAGTAAAATTATTTTTGTTTAATCTTTCAGCTTGGCATTGCACCAATTATGCAGCTTTTACGTGCGTCTTTGAATTGTTTTCGTCTTATGCAGTGCTTTTTCCATCTAGAGACAACAAAATGCTGCAAATGCCTGCAAATATGTTTTGGTCCTTCACTAAATTGCAAATCGATTTCAACATTAATTAATTATTTAACTTGTTCTACTTAAATCTGTGTACAAGACAGATACCAAAGTAAATTAATTTAATGTCATTAGAATTCTAAATTGCTGTGCTGATAACAGCAAATGCCAGGCATTAAAATTCTACAGGGACCATTATGAGAGAGATATTACATCCCTTCCACTTCAATATTTACTTCATTATTTAGTTTCGATATTGAATCAATATCGATATTGGGTAATCGAATTATCGTGTAATATAGCCATACAAGCTTATGCAAATACGTGCTTGTACAGCTATTAATTATCCTATTCCACGACGTTATTAGGCGATAAAACGGAGATTAAATGAAAATACTGACCTCTTGTAACGCATTAATACATTTATAGGAAAGTATGTATATAGTAAATATTATAATTATTTTTTTATCTAATCTAATATATTTATGTGGATACTTTTGAGGAAACTAGGGAATTGCTCTTCAATAATGAATTACTGTTGCAATTAACTTGCAAGCATTCTAGATGAGTGCACTGCTACGTTAAGAAACTACATACTTCCCGGTGGTAATATTAGTCAGCGTTCCTTGCACGTAACTTACTGCACAACTATACAGCTTACGAATAACGAGCGGATACTTTTTTAATTAAATTGCAGTTTAATAGCCTTCTCCCAGCGCTGCCACAATGCACTTACCCGTTTTGTGCTTCCTTTTTGTCTAATGTACTTAGATTTCGTGCAGTTCTCTTACTCGATTTTACTTGAAACAGTAAATTGCGAGTGTCTTTGAAATAAAAGTAAATAACATGAAAAATGGAAAGATATTATTTTATTAAACTTAAATCCAAAATATTTTGCGCAAATTCCCTTACAGACACGAGAAAAAAAATTACAAAGATATTTATAAAATATTCGTTGCGCCACTATGTTTTAAGGAATGCATGTTGCATGTGACTATAGCATCTCGTAATGCAGAGTAGGTGTAGCGATATTTATTCTCTGTACAACGCACAAGCAGATTCAGTCTGGTTCGGATGTTGTATGTGGATATATGTTTGGAATATTCTCACACAACTGAACTGTACGATATGATTTTCATTTATGGTGAATCAGGTGGAATTATTCGTCAAACATGTCTGACGTATAGGTAGCGTTTTCCAAAGCGTCGAGACCCATTCCACACTTGCATAACGGATGTCGTGTTTAGATTGTGGGAAACCGGTAGATTGTTGTCATTTTACGAAGGTCGTGGACGTAAAAGGTCCTGTAGGATTTTGCGTGCTGAAGACAGAAATCTTGGTGTAAGGAGACGAAAAGTAGCACGACATAATTCCTTTATTAGTTACTCTCCGATAACATTTTCATACGTAATCATATTGATGTTATTGAACCCTTAGCATTCAAAGCTATTTAAAAAAGCTGACACATCACCGTTATCTCTTAGTTTTTATTTCATCGACAGTTTTTGTACAATTGAACTACAATTTTTGTATTTATATTCTACATAATTGTATCTCACCAAAATACAAAAACCTAAAATTTAGTTTGTCCACACAAAATAATTGTATAGCATTATTCCCTATATGTAGAATACCAACAAACATAAAAGAAATTGCCGTTTAGGTCGTTAGAGTATAAATACACTGAAAGCCGCCGCATTCGACGCCATACATTTTTAATACCATCGATGATGTCGAACATGTGTATTGTCAACACGTAACTTTATGACGTAGGTAATGGATGGTGTGCAGTAAGTTATTTTCTAATTTTAACTTGTAAAATAGCAGAAGATCGATTAAGTAAATATGCAGACTAATCTAAAATTCAACCCGAAACGATAAATAACCTACTTTTATAGCGATCAAACGTTTACTGAAAGAAATATTTATCTGTGTAAAATATCTCTACATTGCGGTAAGTATGTATAATTGTATAAAATTTACGTTGATATGACATCTTGCAAAAAATGTTTCGTTTTACGTAAGCCGTGTTTAACGTAGATAAGAAATGTAATATTACACTGAAAAAATCGACACGTATACTTTTCCTAATTGTAAGCCGTAAGTTGTATTTATACGTAAATGTCTTCTATTTGCACCTTTAGAACTACGTATACGTGCCTGTATTTTAACAATTCAAGGTGTTTCTACGAGTGCTACACGAGACGATATACTCATCACTAATTACACCGACATTTCCTTTTAGGCGGAAGCCGTTTATTCAGATAAATTGCACAAAGGCATGGGGCCGACGGTATGTATACAGCGCAAATAGGAATAACATGAAAGGATGTTTCAAGAAGCATCTGATGAGGAAGTGGTCTTTTTTCCTTAACGAAATGTGTAATACATGCTATCGTCGACCTTCATATACAAAAAAAGGAGAGTCGTCACATTAATATTTAATTTAACAAATAAACGACCTGTGAATGCATTTACACTTCACAAATTACACAGCAAGCGATGCAGACACAACTTAAGACGATGCTGTAATTAACATCACCACAAAGAAATCAGTATGTTTTAGTTATAGTATGTTTACGATAACAGATGAGGTACGTCATAATGACGCCACGCATTTGCTCCAATAGGTTATTAAGGTATAAGTCATCATAGCTCATTGATATGCATTTTGCGTTAACGGTTAAATTCATACTCACGAGATGGCAACATCGTACAGGACAAGCACCTTTGCACAGAAAAAAATCCTATAACTTTGATAGTGAGAACATTTATTTTTGGGTGTGTGGTTTTGTATAGGTAGATATTTCTTATTTTACTGGTTATGACGTGTTCGTCTGTTATCGTGAACAGACTGTACGTACTGTTTATTGAGTTGCCCGCAAAAGTCTGATTTCCAGATTTTGCCAAAAATGGTTTGCAAAATTTCGATCAGGCAAATTGGATGCACCACGTTCTGGAAGACTAGTTCAACCTTAGAAAATACACAATTAATTGCGCATTAATTGATGCAAACTCGTGAGATCGCTGCAACTCTTAGGTTTAACTTGGCAGCTTGACGTATAGGTTGCTGATTTTCTCATGGAAGGAAGTTTGTGTTGTCCCGTTGACGTTTATGATTTACTTCTCAAACGTCAAGAAAATGATAATTTTTTGAAGAGCATCATATCTGAGATCGAGACTCAAAGCATTTTAACAAGCAACTTGTTCATCAAAGAAGGTGGTGGCTATCTGTTTGATGAAATTTCAAACAGATTCACCTAATGAGAAGAGGCCTAAATTGGTCAACAGAAAATGTACAGTGTTGCACTAAGAAAATGTGCACCTCATACAAGTTTGATAACTCGCCAAAAGCTTTTACAGCTTGAAGCAACTGTACAAATCATGCTACTGCCTGAAGTATGGCAAAGGGTATTGGACCCGAAATAAAAATATAAAAATTGTCTTCCATTTTCACAAAAAAATTTCATACGTGTAGCATAATTCTAAAGATGACGCTAGATGATGGGTTATCTTGGAAAAGTCTTGAGAAAGTTTTTGTTTTGTTGCAGTTATGCCAATCGTAATTAATTAATTTGATTAAAGCGCACACTGAAAAATAATCCAAATCTTCTTGAACTTATTGTTAGTCGTTAAATCAACTTCTAGTCCTCATGACAGACAGGCTTAGTTTCTACACTACTACGCAGTTATATCACCTTTCCAAACTACTTAAATTGCGTCGGAAAACCGCCAGTACTAATATCTAGTAACTGCATTCGCTCAATGCTACGTCATAATTCTTTGACAGACTTTGATAGGAGTAAAATCTAAAATCTGAATTTAGTAGAACGTTTTGGACCTACCACGATTCCCCGGTGCTCAATAGCTAGATGTTGTTTTCCTGGATTTTCAATATTTTAATCCCTGTGTTGACAACAATCGATGTGGCCATAGCAGTGTAGCATAGACACTTAGCAGACCATAATTGAGAATAGAATTCTTCCAAGAGCTTCACTATTTTTCAATTCTTACTTCTCGAATCTCAGATTTCTAAAAACTTATCTAGATCACTGTGAAGTCTTACAAACGAAAATGCCTTTTTGTAGATATAATTTGCTTCAGAATAACAAAAGAGATTGTCCAAATAAATCGGAAATACGTCTGAAAAGGAATTTGTTTTGCCTTGTTTTATGAAGAATTTTTGTAGAGCTAATAGACAATCAAGCTAACCAGGAACAGATAATGCGCCTAAAACTTTTCAACTTTCTAAGCATCGTGAACGATCTCAGTATATTCGATATAAGCTGAAGTCAACAAAAACACTTTCTTCTAGCTTAAACTGCTCATACTGTATCGCATTCCTGACAAGGTGAATTGGTCTACTCAGACTTTCTAAATCCTATATCGTTAAGTCCAAATAGAAGTAAATACCACTGTTTGTTCTCGAAAACTCACTCATACCACCAAGACTACTTGCCAAATGTATAAATCGTGATTTCAAACTTCAGCGCCGGCATGAAAGGTCACGAATCCTCTGTCTAAAAAACTAAGACCTCGTTCGTGAAGCCATGCGAATTTTCAATGGCACCGTCGCCATTTCAAGGACATTCAAAGCGCCGTCCAGGAAAGCGATATCGCGCGCATGTAATAGCGAGCAGTAAAACGATAATTTTTAATGTACAACTATTGTTACAAGGCCGATTAGATGAATATGATACCGAGTTTGTACCAGGTTTGATACCAACAGCTACACCTTCTAGTAAACGCACACCGCGTATTCCACAAGGCGATCAAAGACTGGTGCTGAATGTACGAGGAATATATCGAAGCGTAACCAGCTATTGTTTCTTCTCTGAATATTAATTTTCGAATTCCAAAAGATGCTACAGACATTCTGTATAATAGTAGCGTGATGTTACAAAACAGTAGTTTCAACTGTTAATCGATTTCTTTCCGTATATATGAGCTCCTGAGATTCCTGTTTTTCCATTGTTACCATTCGATTATATCGACTCCGGCATTTTTCACACGCAATAAGATTTATTCGATGGAATATTTAATTATCGCTTTTTAAAATGTTTTCAGTAAATTCCAAAATTCACCAATTTGATTGGAAAGAGGATAAATCAGTAGAAAACCCAAATAACGCACTAAGCACATTGGGGTGGCTTACTATTTCACTATTGGGGAATGTCCTGTGGATATCAGTGAAGCCTTCTGAATCTTCGAAAGCTTTGGGTTTCGTAATGCGTATATCCAGGCTCTTCTAAGATATTCATTTGATTAAAACTTTGTATTATTCTTTCGTTCTGTCCAAACTCGAATATGGTATCCTATATACGCTAGTGAATCGTTACAGGTCGATCGTATACACCGCAAATTTTTTAAATTCCTTTCTTACAAATTGGACGGTGTTCCCTCTGCCGATCTATTGGCGCGTTACGATATGTCTTCCTTAACATCGAGAAGACCTGGATTGTGTTTAAAATTTTTAAACAATCTACTTAACAATACCACGGATTGGCCTTTCCTTCTTCAACGCATACCCTTCCTTGTCCCTCGTATTCTCTCAAGAATTCAGTGCTGTTATCGATTGCCGGTAGCTAGAACCAACTGTTTACGAAGAACTCCAATTTCTATTATATGATCTATTGCCAATAAGTTGTAATATAGTATTTCTACTTACATTTTTTTTCTTAGTTAAGTGTCATAACTCCTGATTTTTTAAACTAGACTTACTTTTTTCTGTTCTTATTACATTCGTTTCATTTTTTTTTATTACTTTTGTATGTATGCGCATCTTGTTGTTATATTGCCTCACAATGGCATTCATTCAATTTGTTTATTTTTGTCCTGTTTTGGGTTGTACCTGCCTTGGAATAAAGTTATATTATTATTATTATTATTATTATTAAGACTCCGTACCTTTGGGGCCATCAGGTTGCTCGTTTACTTTTTCGAAAAATCTCAAGCTTCTTTCTGTGTTGGGCATTTGCTGCTTCATACAGATGAACTACTTCATTTGTTTACTTTTCTGCAAGCTAAAGCTTTGGCTGTCCTTTTCTTTGCATTGCCTTGTTCCTAGAAATTGGATGCTTAGCTTTACTTCGATTGGCAGTGCTGTTAGTTGCCCAAGGAACTATTTTTGCTGCTATTACGAGAGAAGATTTACTATTTTTTGTGTTTTCAATCAATGGACAATTATTGTTGGGAGGGGGATAGTGCAGCAGGTTGAGGGGAAGGGGAGACGCGGGAAGGAGGGGCGAAGAAAATAAAATGTCATTGGTATAAATACAGGTGAAAATGCTGAACTGACTGCAGAGATTATATGGAAAATAGATTGTCTAGCATTGGTCTACACCGGAATGCCTACGGATGAGTTTTTGGTGCTACAACTTGATGCTGAAGATTCTGCGATAACTTCTTTTGATCCTTGACATCAGCGAAGATACTCTTTTTCGCATCAGTACATAGATCATGCTAGACTTTATCAAAAGTGATTTTCGTATCTAATGTTATCATAGGTATGCGATGCTTGCTTTTGACCGCTTCTATTGCATCAGTGGCAAGGATAGAAGTGGAAGTCTACGAGGATTTTCCGATTTTCACAAATAAAAATTGATAAATTAGATAAAGATCGCTATATAGGTAAAAGAGAAAAAATAAAACTAATCTATAAGATCTAACTAGCTATTTCGGCTGACCTGACTTCGATGTTGATGATATCTAGATGAGCTGCACGATAACCTCTATTCATAGAGGTTTGGCTGCCATGTTCTAGCCTTTATCTTTGCCAGAAACCTTCCTGACTAATGAGTGTAATCCTAAAATATTACATAATTGAACCTAGATTTTCAAGGCTCTTCTTTACTACGCTCAAGTCTTCTCAACGTTTTCACGTAGAACAGTTGTCACTTGACGTTTCGCCAATCGTGCTGGCGGTTCCTTGGAAGTTTCGCCAATAATGCTGTCAATTCTTCAGTACCTTCCGAAACGCTTACTATTTCTGCAGTTAAAACATCACCCCCATCTTCAGAAGAAGCCGAAGCCTGGTCGGCAAAAAACCTCTATGCAACAATTTGCGAAAGAATGCTAATATTGCTTCACTTAAAGAGATTTGGACATCTGTCAGATTCTGTTGGCGGAGAGGCAGTGGCAGCAGGTGAAGCTTTGTGCATAGTGTCTGATCTTCTAATGAGCTTCCTTTTATTTTCCATCAGTGCGCTCTTGTTTGCGTTTTGCCTCGGTTTTGGGCCATCTTGGGGTTTGCTGTCTTCCCATAGTGCTAATACTCGTAATTAGTGGTGGAGAAGTCATGGAGCCATTGTTAAACTTTTCATGGGGAATTGTTGTTCAAGGGGCGTGGTCACCAACGTAGCTGTGGCAAGCTAAGATAAGTTCTACTTACATTTTGCTTTATTAACTGTAGCAGAACGATTAACGATTTAATTTTAAATTTCTAAGAAAACAATTGATGTAGTGCTTCAAAATTCTGTATTGGTGTTTACTATATACGCACGTTTAGGAAACAGCTCTCCTGAAGTATTTATATCAGGATGAAAACCAAAGAAACGTTCGGTTAAATTTGTGTTAGTCAACTTTTAACAATATTTACATGTATTATTCTTTGTTTCAGGTAATGTATACTTCCATTTCATAACAGACCGTAACCGTGTGGTAAGTTCAACTAGGCTATAACATTTTTACCATATCTGAAACGGAAAATCTTGAAATTGCAAATTTAACTCTTCAAAAATCTGAACAACTGGAGAGAATTGTGTCAAGAAATATCGTTTACCTTTTTATTATCCGCACTAATACAAAATTTTCCTCTATCGAACGTGCTTGGAAATACATTCAAACGATCTCTGTATTTGTTATCCGCTCCCTTGAAATTCGAGGCTGCGTCTCAAAAGTATAGAACGTTTGAAAGTACGTGACAATTTTCGTAAACCACAATTACACTATCAGCCGGTAATCTCGCAAAAAGCGACCTTCCTTTAAAAAGTAATGGATAATGGAAAATAAACCCGAGAAAATTTTTCAATTCCGTACGCGTAAATTTTCGGACAATTGTGTTCATAGTTTTGCGATTTTGAAACAATTCGTATTATTTCGGGTGGTGTGTATCTGAAAATACGGTAAATAAAAACAACACCTGGATGAACCGCATGGATGGCTTGACTTTTCCAATTCCATTAATCCAGAATGAAGGTATTATATATTGATGTGTGCGCAATTCTGTTCTGTTGCTGGTTTTGGGAATCGAAGTGAATTCCGAAAAAGTGTTGTAATACGTTTCGGTTCCAATGCATGAATAGGTAAATTAAGATGATATTGCCAACAAACGTTTGTATTGATCGATTGTATTTTGTTAATTAAGCTGGAGGAAGTGTCGGTAAATTCGCACTCATCAAAAATCGCAATAATGAATTTTCCGGACG
>SMLS01024950.1:0-10205 GCA_004785975.1 Popillia japonica | reverse complement strand
AAAAAAATCGAATTGGATCTCCAACCTTTATTAGAAGTTAAAGGTAATATCACCTGCCACCTAGACATCCCTGCCCCCTCTTCAAATCGTCTAATCTCATCAAAAACATTCTTCTTTAGATTTTCCCGAAATGGTCGACAAGGAAGAATTCGAAAAACTCAAACAAGACCTGGAGAAAGCCTTATCAGAGAAAGAGGAAGCCCTAGCGAAATTAGCCATCCTAGAAGGTCGCACCAGCCAAACCACCAACGACGGCAAATTAGACCCGAACGTCCTCAACAACATCAATAAAGTTTTATCGTCACCGTCTAAAGACGGCGGCGTTCCTCCACCACCACCCTTACCCGGTTCCAAAGCGCCTCCACCACCTCCGCTTCCCGGAATGGGACCGGCGCCGCCGCCCCCACCAATGCCCGGAATGGGACCCGCTCCACCACCTCCTCCAATGCCAGGAATGGGCCCACCGCCTCCGCCTATGCCCGGAATGGGACCGCCACCACCTCCTATGCCGGGGATGGGTCCTCCGCCGCCGCCCCCGTTCGGAAGCCTCCCACCGCCTCTACCCGGGATGGTACCTTTACCGGGGATGGTCGGAGGAGATGTGTTGCCGCACGGTTTGAAGCCGAAGAAGAAATGGGAGGTGTTAGGACCGCTGAAGAGGGCGAATTGGAAGACGATAGCGCCGCAGAAGTTTTCCGAGAAGTCGTTCTGGCTGAAAGTGCAAGAGGAGAAATTAGCTTCGAATGATATCCTTGTAGGGTTGGCTGAGAGGTTCAGTTCGAAACCGACTTCGAAGAAGATAGATGATTCGACTGACAGCGGTCAAACTATTGGAACGATGAAGAAGTCCAGAGAGTTGAAAGTCCTCGACGGTAAAGCTGCTCAAAATATCAGTATTTTGTTAGGCGGTAGTCTCAAACATATGCCTTACGATGAGATCAAGAAGTGTTTGCTGCGATGTGATGAAACTGTACTTACGGAGAATGTCCTCGAAGGGTTGATACAGTATCTACCACCTTCGGATCAATTGAATAAGATGCAGCAGTATAAGGAATCGTATAACGAATTAACCGAAGCTGAACAATTCTGTCTTAAAATATCCGAAGTGAAACGGTTGTTACCCAGATTGAAGTCGTTGAGGTTTAAACAGCAGTATTCGGAGATGGTTAGCGATGTTAAACCTGATATTGTAGCTGCTACAGCTGCCTGCGATGAGGTCAAGAAGAGTAAGAAGTTTGCTAAATTGTTAGAACTTATTTTGTTGCTGGGTAATTATATGAATACAGGGAATAATAACGCTCAAGCTTTCGGGTTCGAAATGAATTTCTTAACGAAGGTATGTCATCACTATACCTTTTATAATTGTTACCTACGTATCTGTTTTTTTTTGTTTTAGTTAAATGGTACTAAGGATGTACATAATAAATCCACCCTCTTACATTATATAGTCGAAACTATCGAAACTAAATTCCCTGAGGTTTTAAACTTCTATGATGAGATGTCGCATATCGATCAGTAAGTTGATATTAATGAATTATATTAAGATTACACATTAAATTTTACCTTTCCGCAGAGCTAGCAGAGTATCGTTAGACACAATACAAAAAACTCTCCGACAGATGGACAGCAGCATTAAAAATCTACAAACCGACATAGCGAACAACAGATTAGCACAGAGCGAAGAGGATAAATTCATCGAAGTGATGGAGGCTTTCTCGAAAGATGCTCGAGACCAGTGCGACGTCATGCAGAAGATGTTCAAAAAGATGGAAACGTTATACGAGGATCTGGCTGAGTATTTCGTGTTCGACAAGCAGAAGTATACGTTGGAGGAATTCTTTACGGATTTGAAGACGTTTAAGGATAATTTCGTACAAGCTAAGAAAGATAACGAGAAGGAGAGGGAAGTGGAGGAGAAGAATAGGAAGGCTAAGTTAGCGAGGGAGAAGGCTGAGAAGGAGAAACAGGAACGGGAGGCAAGGAAGAGGGCTATCATCGATATGAATCCCGAGCAAACTCAGGAGGGTGTTATGGATAGGTAATATATATTATTTTAGTTATGGTACTGATTTAATTGATAAAAATGTTTCAGTTTATTGCAAGCGTTACAAACTGGTAGTGCATTCTCTAGGGAACAAAAAAGGAAACGAAATGTTAGACCGGCTGGTGGTAAGTATTTAAATTATTTTATCGATGATAATTAATTGATGATTAATTTTATTAACAGATAAGTAAGTGTTGTGTATTTCAGAAAATCATTTTTAATCATAATTTAAATTCATTTTTTCTTAAAAGACTGCTTACTGGAAAGTTTAAATGGTAAGCCAGATTTCGCTGCTACTCGGATAGAATTTCTTTCTTAATTAGCGAGATTAAAATCCTTATTTTATGTTTATAACAAAAGGAAGACAATTTTGCACGAATTGCGTTTGTAATATAATTTTAATATAATGTTTTTTCCTGTTTAAGCTGAAAGGAGAGCTCAATTAGTTCGGTCAAGATCTCGCACAAATGTTATAGCTGGTAGAGAGCTTCGAGGGTAAGTTCCAATCTCTTATTTTGTTATCTAATTAAATCTACTTTTTTTTTGTTTTTATATAGGGAGATTATGGCCTAATATTCGGTGATAGCTACCAGCGAGAATACGAGCAAACATATTTATTGAAAAGAATTATATTTTTAAGAAAATAAACCCGTCTTCCTTCTTGTAAATAGTAAGAAATAGCCTGTATATTTTCAGATGTATATTTATGAACTCTACTATGATAAAGCTTTATAATTATTACGACTATTATACATATATATATATATATACATGCAATACATACGACTTAAATAGTACATTATAAATTATTTATTCCGGATTATTCATACATATAGAAATTGTGCAGTGAATGCCGTGATTATAAGATTTACGTATGTATAGCAACATGACATTTGTAAATAATGAAATGATCTTGATGGAGTGAAAATAAGAGAAAAAAAAAACAACCGTGACTGATTGTACGTTGTATAAAGATGAATTCTTTGAGAAACATTATTTTGTGCATTTTTTTTCTTCGTTGTAATTTGTATTATACACGATTACGATGTGAAATTACTGTGAGAGCTATTCTTTTTTTTTAATAAATAACTTATTTTGTATGGAAATGTTTGTTTTTTCTTACTATCCTAATAATTCATCTATTAAAGGCGTAAAACTTTATTAATAATTAAATTTTTAAATATTATTATATTAGTGACATCTAGGTGCAGATAGTTTAACTTCAAGCCAAGTTACCTCGAGGAGAGACATCTAAGTTTAAATTGTCTTATTCTCGTAATTATTGCGTCTTGGAAAATCTGTACATTACAGATTTCTATTTTACAAACCGATGACATTTTTAATTTTACCAATTCGTAAATAGGAGTATTGTGGAGTAGACTTGTTTATAAGGTAATATGGAACCATTTAAATAAAGAAATAAAAATAAAATAATCACAATAATTACAACTTTTAATTTTGCTAATAGTGACATCTATATTGTACTAGTGGAACAACGTCTTGTCGTCAAAATTTGACGGCATTACAGATTTCTATTTTTATGCCATATTTAATTTCAACAATTCCTAATTAGGAGTGCATACATAATTATTGTGTTTATTGTAATAAACGACTGTTTAAATAAAAATAGTACTAGATAGGTAATTAAAATAATTACTTTTTGATGTTGCTCTAAGTGACATCTGTATTGTAGTAGTAGAACGACCTATAATGGTAAAAATCTCTACGCTTGACAGATTTCTATTTTATAAACTAATGACATTTTTATTTCAATGCTTTCTAAATTGGAGTAAATATAAATTTCAATCTCATTATTACAATAGTATGCGACTGTGTAAATAAAAATAGTACTAGTTAGATAATTAAAATAATTACTACTTTTAATGTTGTTTTTAATGACATCTGTATTGTACTAGCAGAACCACCTATTGTCATAAAAGAAAAATCTGTACCAATTACATTTTTAATTTTAACAATTTCTAAATAGGAGTAAATATAAATTTCATTCTAGTTTTTACTGTAATATAAGACCGTGTAATTAAAAACAGTACTAAATAGATAATTAAAAATAATTGCTACCTTTAATGACTCTAATGTTGCATTAGTGCCATCTATATCGTACTAGTAGAACTACCTAGTGTCGTACAATATTTGTAGGCGTCACAGATTTCTATTCCCCAAAGAAAATAACATTTTTAATTTTAACAATTTATAGTTATTTATAATTTATAAGTAAATATAAATTTAATTATAGAGTTTAATGTAATATGCAACAATGTAAATAAAAATTATACTTTATCACCATTAATGGTGATATGCTTGACATCTGTACTGTAATAGTAGAACCATCTACTGTCATAAAAAAAAACCTGTAGCAATAATATTTTTAATTTCAACAATTTCTATATAGGAGTACTTAAATATAAATTTCATTCAGCATACGTTGCATGCAGCATACATGCCTGCCCATACAGCGTGTATGGGCAGGCATGTTGGGGAACCAATTAATACTATGTTTAGTTTCATTGTACTCTCATTAGCACAATTGGGTGATTCCAACAATAAACCATGAGCGTCTATTATAGACATCTTTTTTGTTTATTATTTTGGCATCTCTCGACGTTATTCTAATTGATTAACTTCACGCTTTTACTAGTGGCGTTCTGAATCGGACAAAATTGTGACAATAATTATCAAACATATCTTTATTACATGGTGAGACTATAACAAATTATTTTAAAAAATCCGTATCTTCTTTTATAATATATATAAACATAGCTGATACATTATATTCCTTGGTATAATTGGTAACTAATTTATTAATTTTTTAAGCTTAAAACTAAATTGTCTTAATAGATATATTATATAGCACAGAAAAATTTAAAGTAGTGTCTAGAATATACAATAAATATCAGAAAATAACACAAATTACAAAGAATCATCATACATTGATAAATATAAAAATAAATTACGATTTTTTTTTATAACTGCATAAATGTATATCTAATTAACATTAACAGCAGCCACAAAAGTGAAAGTAGGTAACTTCTTTGTGCAAATTAAAATAAAATGCTTCAGACTAATTAAAAAATATTTTTATCACGTGGGTTCGTTACTGTCCAGTTTTTTGCGGTTCGGTATATTCTGTACGATCATATTCAAGCAATCTAGACTAGAGGTGGCTGTGTGGTTGTCAAAACCTGCAACAATTAAGGAACATTTATTTAAAAATGTAATAAAACATTTAATATTACTTTCATGATTAATGTTTCTTTCTATTCAAACTTTGCACCTCTCCTATTAGCTATTAGCGTTAATAACTACAAAACCGCTAAGGATAGGTACAAGGATATCTATAGCATATCGATGGCTAATTTAAACAGTCATCTAAATATGTAAAAATATACAGGATGTTCCATTTGAAAAAAATGACTTTTTTGTGTTTGAAGTTTTTCGGTTTTGCCACTAAATTTTGAACACCCTGTATAAGTTGTGATAGGTTTCCAAGGTATTTTGTGAATCTTTATGGTTTTACTTACTGTTAGTAAAAAATGGAGGTTTTGCCTTTAAAGAAGAGGAAAAGAAAGATTATTAAACATCCCTCCGCAAAACGCATTTTTTTTTAAATTACAATAATTCAAAAACAGTTGAAGATAGGTATAGGGTAACCTAATACAGTGTGTCGTAGAATCGATTTTTCAATTCAAAAATGCAATAAAATGCAGGGTATTCCATTTAAATTAAGAAAGTTGATGGCAATTTCCGGTGATTCCGGAAGTTGAACTACATTGGAAATATTTTAGAACAAAAGAAGGCTATGGGTTATTCTTAATCTCAAAGTGTCAAATTCATAGATAGTAAGGAACCCTGAAAACTTCTAATGAATGGGTTCCGTGGTAGACCTTGTATAATATCTCTTAGACTGACAGCGAACGTCAGTATGACAGCTGATGTCAGTAAGACAGTTAATGCCATTATATCATTAAATGTCATTATGATAGGAAATGTTACCACGATAGTTCATGCACATTTATATTATACTATTTTGTTATTTAAACTATTCTTTCTATTCCCGGTCATTTTATAATGTATTAAACTGTTGGATTTTCAATTGGTAACAATTTGCTGGGACAGTAAATATGACAGCAAATGTCACCATGACAGTATAGAATTTCAGTGCGGCCAACTCCTATATTACACTACAAGTTGCTCGTCATGAAAAATACAAATTTTGACAATCATAAAAGTGAAAAATCGAAAAATATTCATCATTCTTTTAAGTCTCTCGGTCAATGCAATTTTTAATCGATTTAAAAAAAACTAGAACTACTTCTCTACTAACGACATCTCTCACTAAGTAGGAAATGTCTCTACCAATTTAGTATAATCTTGTTCGAATAGATGGCACTGCTATCGCGTAATATTAATTTAATTATTGATAGATGGCAGTTTTTGCTGATACACCAGTGTTTTGAACCAGATCTTTAGTTTTTAGTTTCGAGTAAAAGAGGTCTCTAAAATCTTCCAATTCTAATTTAAAATCTTAATTTTTGATTAATCATATAAGAAAATACGACGCCCACTAAACTGGCATTCCTCAGATTTGACTGAGTAAATAGTTACACGACGAAACGTTAAGTTCGACATCTCGGGGCGTCCCCTACACGTCCCTAAAGCGATACCTTCGAATAGGAGCACAAAATACACACACTCACACCACGTGGAATGTTGTCGTAATTTATTACTGGTGGAAACGACACGTCAATTCCGTTCGAAATCCAGATGTCTCCTAATGCCCGAATCGTGTCATTTTTAAGGTTTCCGCTATATACTTTAAAACATACATAGCTGGTAGAGCCGTGCAACAGTTTTGATGGAGGAGGACAGAAGAAGAAGACGAAACGAGAAGCGCACACGCCTCTCATCCATCTACATCTATACGGGGCGCGATGTAAAAATAGACAAATTACCCCGTCACGTCGATAACATACACTTACGGTTGTGTATCCACTCGGACGTGACGGTTCGTCTTCTTCGGAATACGCCCACTTAGCGTGTACGGGGATCTTTTTGTTTTGTCTTTGGCGTTTAAACACGGCACCGGCGGCGATGGTATTCGAGGGGGAATGTCACGTCTAGAGCTGTAAAGGTAGTTAAATAGGGATCATCCTGTCCGTTACAAGACGTTCTGATGGATCTATAGGGGCTCGACAAATTGCTTTACTAAAGCGTTGAAATACCGAAGAGATATATATTTAAAATAAGGGGAGATTCGTTATTTTGATGTGATAGAATTAAGAATTTAAGAATTTTAGCTTATACATTTTTTTTAATTCACTTCCTACATCTAACGGAAGTGTTAATCAACGAATTTTTCGAGATAAGTCAGTATCTATCGGTACCGGCTGAGTTTGATTGACTTTTCGATTGGTATTAGTTCTAATTTTACACAATAGAGGGAGTGAGTCTGGTATCAGTTTGCTAACTTTGCCTCCATGCCGACATGTTTGGTTTGCAAACTTTAGAATTTTAGACGTTGGTTCCGCTGATATTTAAATTGACATTTAAAAAATCAGATTATTTATTATTAATTTAAGTTTTCTACTACTTTAGTTTATTTGATTAACACCAATTGCCTCTTAGAACTCAACATACTTAATTAAGAAATTTAATTTATTTGTAGTTGATAGCAAATTCTAGTGTAACAAAGTATGTAAATTATCAAACATAGCTGTCACGATGACAGATAAGATACCTTGACAGTAACCTCTAAAAATTTAAAGACTGGTTCACAATGTATAAATTTATAGAATAGCATTTGGCGGCAAATTTAAATTACATATAAATCTACAAAATTTTCAATTTTATTTATAAATATTTTCCTAAATGTCAGCTCATTTCATACTGGAACACCTGATACCACTAGCGAGAAAAAAGAAACACCTTCGCTATCCACAACCGACAGACGGTAATCCTGCAAGTCCGTGTCCGTTTTCCGCTTTCTTATACTCACGTGAAAAATACTCCAAAGTTCTTAATGGATTATTTTGACAAGCTTGTAGTTCAATTTTTAAAACGTCATATCAAAGAGACGCGCAAATCCTTACATCAGTATTTTTCACGTTTAAACCTTCTTCAACAATACATCTTGGGATAAAAAGACTTATTACGTTTTAAACTTATACTAATTAATAAATTTATCTTGTCTATATTGTACTGATGTTGGAAATCCATTACAATTTCATGGTACCTCGCGTCTAAAACACATCCACGTGCGTGTTTCTCTCGTTTCTAGAATTACCCAGCATCCAGAACGGAGATATATTGTGCATCACATCAAAGTAGTCTTTAGAGTGATTAATGGTACCGATATTAAAATAGCTGCTTTTTATGAATATATATATTTTCTTTATTTTGTCAGGACAACAGGAATTCCAAACCATTTTTCAAATGACGTAAATTGTAGGAGCAATCTCCGGAAAACAAACCCTATCCCTATAATACATTTTAGGATCGCATAGACCTAAATTATATCGGACGATACTATTAATTATGCTCGTATTTCCGGAATAATTTAGAAACATCTTCGTTATTATACTATTATGACAGCAGATATAAACGGGGAGATATATTTACGGCTACCATTATATTACGATGTGCTCGCATAAAGGATCCCGGTATTACTACAAAGCGTGTACGAGATTACGTAGTATATAGCGTCAAATAAGATTAAGATCGCATTATACTCGGGTATTATTACGATATTCTGTATCGATAAACTTAAGTTGGCAATATTATATTTACGTAATTTGGTAAGACTGTATTGTCACCTGAATTCACTACCTAACTTCATTGTTATTATCTCTTTAGTTGTCAAAAGTGACAGTTAATTTCATTTACTACCTAACTTCATCGTTATATTATCTGTTTAGTTGTCAAAAATGACATTGACATTCTACGATATTTATTATTATTATTTGACGTTTTCGTATTAAAAATAAGTAAAATAAGCAAAAGATCAGCAGAAACGTAGGTAGATACATAAAAGATAATTTGGAAGTGATTCGTGAAACAGTTCGGATGATGGATACCGCGTAATGTGGCATACTACGCGAGCACCGATGTTAAGAAGAAGAAGAAGATAATGATGAAGGAGCCGAGAGCGTAAGTTGGAAGGAAAATAAAGCGTCGCAACGCGTAGATATATGGCCGTCATTTCCACCTTATCTCCGCTTTTAGATTATATTAAAATGTATTAATTATAGTCGTGTAGTGTAGACTCGTTTCACTAGAGTTTATTCGTTTTTTCTCTCTCTATCTCTTTTAAGAGAATGATATTCGCTAAATTCCCCGAATTACACGGGAGCGTTATGTGTATATTTAGTAAATGGTGGATTTCTATTTATAAGGTTTTAAGGGAGAAGATCGTGATCTAGACGCGATATCGTGGATTTAAGCGGGATCAACTCTAACGCCCCAAAACTGAACACGTTTAATCGACGCAACAGACTACGGTGGAACGCTACAGAAATAGGGCTTAGGGTCGAACAGGCTGTTTTCTTTCTTTTGGGAAATATAAAATACTTAGTTTTCATTCTTGTTACATTGACAGATTAATATGTTGGCAGTAGCGTTCAACGTCATCAACTGTCAAATGGTATTCTATTGAGAAAAGTATTCGTATTGTATTAAACTAAACATACAAATTGTATTAATATGTATAGGAAGGCATCATTTTTTGCAGTAATAATAAACGACAATTACTGATCAATTAATTAATTGATTAATTTAAAAAAAAATAATTAAAATCTTTAAATCGTTTTATAGTGCCATCTATTATGTATATATATGACTAATGGCTAACTGTCATACTGTCATTGACAAAATAATAAGATAGGAAACTGCAATATCAACTTTTTTTCAATTGACATCTGTCTTAAAACTAACCTTCCCATACTTCATATCCTCATATCATCTTCATACGTACAATACGTAAATAAAAGCTATATAGGACCATTTAGTGTACCGGATGTTGTGAACTTGTCGTTTCCCCTAAAGAGACAAGACCGCTAACTCACTTAACGCCGAATCGCTCCTATTTTTCGGCTTTTACGTCGCCGCTCGCTACAAAGTGCCACTCTATCAACATCTATTAAAGTAG
>SMLS01024922.1:0-12676 GCA_004785975.1 Popillia japonica | reverse complement strand
ATAGAACAATTAAAATATTATTTACATTGTATTAAAATGAGTAATAGCTGTCATATAACAAAAAACTGAAAACTAAAAAGATGTATTGACTATCACATTATTTTGTACCAAGATTAGATATTATTTGATTTTTAAATCAAAAATTGTGTTGTTAAACTTTTCATTTGCAGTGATTTTCCCGTGACAAGGCTAATAATTATCGAAAATTCTTTATATTGTTTTTATCTTGATAAATAAATATATATGTGTACCTATGTAAGTATATACATATAATGAACACTTTTTAATCGCATCAATCATTTAGCTTGTACACGGGAGATTAGATATGCACATTTCCCCGATTATTGAGAAAACATTACAATTATTAACTTCGCAAAAAAAGACGTCTATTCAATTTACATTTACTTTACTTTCATTGTGGTATTTTCCGTTTTGCTAGAGTTAAAATACAAGATTTTATTTTATCGTATGTAAATATGTACCAGTCTCTATTCGAGAGTGATATTTATTGTCTTTATTACCAGCGCACCAGAAAATTATCTAATGTAATTGTAATTACAATAGAATCTGTTTAACATTTATTTCACTATTTTTTATCTATCTAAAAATAAACATCAAATATTTTAGTTTTTACTTTGCTACTTCAAGATTAGTGAAGTTAGAGAGTGTAATATTGCCAGGTTATTATCCATTAGCAGCTAATGATACCTTATGTATGTATGTCTTTGTTAGAGATAGTGGCAACATTATTTTTCTTGTCTACTTTACTGGGTTACAAAACCAGTTTTAGATTTTCGACATCTCGGAGTTATACATCATCTGCATTATATTTACTTTTGGAGTGGATATCCAATGTAGAGTCGACTTACGACCTCTCGCATTTGCAATCAACTTGTCTTTAATTCAAAATCGAAAGAAATCTACATAGTTGGTTTAGCATGAATTGACATAGTGTAAGTAAATTAACAATATCGCTTAATAGGATAATCGCGGTGAACAAACAAAAAAATCAATTGCGACCAGATAAGGGACATGTAGTCCACTTTCGGTTTGGAAGGGCAGCGGGCATACGGCAACGCATGCAGCCGTCTTAAACTGAACTAAGTGCAGATATACATACATACATACATACATACATAAATATGAAAGCAAGTAGATTAGCAAATATGAGAATCTAATGAATAGGGAACCGCCAGCTCTATCTTGTTTAAAGTCCACTCAAAGCTCCCTCGCTTTAACCTGTGTTAACGTTTAGATCAGGTCTAGATAGAAAATTGATAACTGTTTTGTAAGTAGTTGTAGAACGTATGTTATTTGAACTTTAGTTTTTATATTGTTACTCATTCGTCATATCGTCAAAGCACATGTCTAGAATTAATCAAAAGTTGCGCTGTTTGGACTTATCGGAATTTAATTGTAATATACAAGCTCACAGTTCTTGAAATTACAACACTTTTTATCAATGAATGACGATTGATAAAACAGGTCAGCTCAAACACTTAGGAAGTACGCTTCTAAACTACAATTATTAAAAACACTGATCGGGGAAGGGACAAGATTGAAATTGCAGTAAATTATAACTCGCCTGTATAAAAGGTAAAAAGATAAGTTTGTAAAATTGATTAGTGACCTGGCAAACTCAAGTATAATAAGTCACCACACATGCTGCATATAACATGGCCTTACATAACGATTAAGCTTTTATTACAGCTTTACGCCCATATTCTGCATACCTAGCGGTATGGATACGTGTAATTAATTCATTTGAGTGACAGTATCACTAAACAATGAAAATGGGAAATAATTATCATCAACATTGACAATATCTTTATACGTATTTATATATAAATAAATATGTATTTACATTCTATAATATTAATTGAATCATCGCAGGCGTTTACACGGTATGTTGTACAGTCTTTGAAAGAGAAAGTCTTTGAACTATAACAGATTTTACTAATAGCTGCTATATGTATCATCAAAGTTTGGTATAGTATTGTTATGGGACGATCATGCTTATTTGAAAGCATTCTAGTATGCAGGTCAGTCTAGTCATTAAATCTTCATTTCTAATTAATTTTGTCTTGATTACATTTGTAAATTTATTAATTGTGATGTTTATATCGTGCGTGCACGTTGAATTTTGGATTGATTTACGTCTGCCTACATCCGTTTAGGAACGTGAACTTTAGCTATCTTGACGGGGTTTTAGAAGGTGTTCTGTGATTACCATATGGGAATTGTCCTTTATGTTCTATATCTCCAGTAAAATCAATTTGTAGTGAAATCTTAGAGTTACTATATAAAAACAAAAAATTCTTTCGACACACAAATAATTGTAAAAAACACACATTATGAAATTACTCTTCGTTATCGAGACAGCGCATAATTTAAAGTTTAGGAACCGAAATCAAAACTAAATCACATTCACTCACTAGAAATGTAGTGCCTTTAGTTGCAAATTGAGATCCGGGTTTTATTCAATAAGTTCAGTGAGGATCACCTCAGGATATATCAACATTTCTCATACTATATACATACATATGTACGCTCTCTTTCTAAAGTAATGTCTCCCACAGCCAACGGATTCATATCAATAACGTCTTCCAATAGACATACTCTAGCCGTCGGGCGCCCTCGGTTACCCAGCATTGCTATAACCAAGGTCACCCGACGGCTAGACTACGTCCATTGGAAGGCATTATTGATATGACCTCGTTGACTAGGGAAGACATTACTTTAGAAAGGGGGTGTACATACTTAGTAAAATACAGTTAACCAAAGTTAAACAGTCAAATAAAAATTAAGAACTGTGGCAAAATACACATGGAAAAGGATACCGTGGCTCCTTATGTATCATTTTCTATACCAAAAATTGATTGTGAAATCACTAGGTAAAGCAATTCTTAGTAATTCTCTTGCAGGAATAATGTTGAAAATGCATTTACAGATATATTTTGAGACAGCTTATGCTGTTCAGTATAGTGAGAAGAGATTTTAGCAATTGTAAAATGCAATTGTAAAGTACTGTCAAATTCTATATCACATATTTGCACACTACAAACTAGTAGTATCGAGATGATTTTTTGTACCATTGGGGAAGTAGTATATGTATGTGTTGTAATGTGGCAGGCAACAACACGTTAATTATTTATTGAATATGTGGGAACCTACGTATTATTGGACGTGATTTAATTATTTTTATTAATTTTAATTTTTCTGTTTTCCTTATACAGTACCTACACATTGTAGTTATGGTCAGTGCTTATTTAATCACGAATAAGTAGTAAAAAGTCACTTTCTATATCTAAACATTGTTTATTAGAAATTCTGGCAGGGGAGAATTTTCTAATATCCACATAAAGTGAGTGGTAATGCTCTAAATATGACTCGCGCACCCAATCACCCAACACTACATATTAGTAGTATAAGTAGTATAGTCATACTTTTCTTTTACTCATCTTTAAATAGTTGCTATAAATATATATCAATTGTGAAATTATAAGTCTGTTCCAATCAGCGGGAAATAGAATCACCAGACTGTGAAAATCTGGGGAACATAAATTATAGATTTGTCGCCTATATACGATTACTATTCATCTCATAGTTTGGTGTAGGTGGGTTGGGTGGGACAGACCTTATAAAAGCATATGTTGTGCAACATTTTTAATTTGTCCTGTGATACAAATTTGTGAATTTTGCACAATTTAGACGTATTGTATTCGTTTTAATAATTCCCAAGGATATGTAAATTTGTGTAAGCATTGTGTAGATGTGTAAAATTACACAGGTTGTATGTGTGCTAGTGCTAGGTATAATATCCTATACGAGCAGATTACAAAACGGCATCCATTCGAGCTAAAATACCGGAACCGATAGCGTATTATCTCAACAATTTGTATGTAACTTACCTGTATTAATTAGGAAGCCAAAAATTTATAGAACGTACATACACTCAAAGAAAGAAGTGGTCAGACAGTTTCCATGTAACAACCAAAGTGTCCGATATTTACTTTCTTTAAGTGCATCTACCGAATATTTCGTAAGACAAGACATTTGGCGAGTAAACATGCCCAAAAATTTGGCGAAACGCGTTAAAATTACCCTGTTCATATAACAAGCAGGAAGATTAGGTGTTCCATTAATTACCTGCCGTTTTAATGTTCATTTTAATTTTAATTTATCAATCTCTTTTGAAATTTCTGCATTTTTTATGTTTCTAATGTACATATTTGAAATGTTTAACCGGAAGTGGTGTGTTGTCTTTGATGAGTAGACGTTTTATATGTAGAAATGTATGCACGAAACTTTCCAATATTTTGCTGTCATTATTACAGTTAGCATTAGCAGCACTATGTTTAAGTCATGCTTTTCGAAAAATGTTTAATAATTTAAAAATTACTAAAGCGCGACCAAGTTAATCTGGCCCGCGCAAAGTATGCGAACTGACTTGCCAACCTCTTACCTCGCACCCCCGCTAACCCTCCCTGTCAGTGTTTGACAGCTGGGTACAGTCTCAGTATTATTCTATGTATTTTTATATCCACATAAGATTTTATCACATTTAAATTTTGGCGCGCTAAGATTTTGTTTGGGAATATACACGACAAAACGGTGGTGCTGCTTGAAGGGTAAGGTTCACTTGATCGCACTCTAAATTTTATAATTTTTACCAACGGGAATGCTATGCGTAAATGTATGCAATAACATAATGCATACATACATAATACTACTAGAAATGGAACTCACATTTATCATGTCCATAATGTGCTCACCGCGTGTATATTTTACCCTAGCGATAAATTGTTTTTGATATCATTAAATATTGCATATGTTACTATTAGTTATAATATTAAATAAACAAAAGTAAGCGGATAGACATCTATAATGATTATCGAAAAATTAAGTTTGCATCTATTGATCGATTACTTTAATATTATGGAGCTACGGTTATGCGGTTATTCTTACAATCTTTTGTTAGTTTTCATCAAATATAATCGTTTATTTTGTCGTAATACCATGTGTTAAGCGGCTACTTCGTTGAATTTTTATTCTATTAATTTACTATTAAGCGTAAGAGGTTCATTTTAATTTAATTAACTAATTTAGTTTTCATGTATTCTATTTTTATAAAATACTGCATCAATACCTAGCATTACTCAACATATTCATAGAATTTATGTGTCATTTTCCATACTTATTAATTAATCAAATAATTATATATTAGTAATTGTTGTCACCTTATCTAATCACTACGTTCTAAATCAATTAGATACAGTAGTACCTTACAGTGTTAGTTTTAAATTGAAAATATGTTTAATTAATCATAGCGCATTCAAAAGAAATATCAACAACATTTTATTCTATTCTGATTGGAATTAGTTTAGTTTTATTTGGAATATTGCTTGTGAAACAATAATATAACGGTTATTACTTTGGTTAGCTCGTGTGGATGTATTTATAATATAAAATAGTACCTACAGATAATTAGTCGTATTTTCAAATTACTGTTACATATGTAAAGAAGAACATTACAAACAAACGTGTCTATTCTATAAATTCTCACATAAAAAAGTATCACTCACAGGTCATAATTCTCGAAAAACATCACAGACATCAGTATGTTATTGAGTAAGAAAATATCCAAATTTTCCCTAAAATCCTTTTTGAGCTGAGCAATGACTTTCTGGTCGTATATATCGACCGTGTACACTTCCAAGCCATTATCATCTTCGATGTATGGTATCCTAGACTCGGAAGTACCGTTCGCCTTGTGTTGGTGCTTTTTGCTAGGCGTACAGCCCATGTTCTATGGTCCGTCGGAAAAAGAACACACTGTTAGTTGGCCAGACACCGGACCGAAATCATTGATTAACATAACATCACTACATCACAGCGAACTACTGACTACTGTGTCACTACCTTTGATTTCACCTCGAGATTTATCGATAAAAGATAACATGTCAGAAAAATTTGATAAATAATCCATCCAGAAAAATATGTTACAGATAGGCATGTATGTATATATGCCAAGATCTACAAATGGATTGATTAAGTATTTTAAGTAAAATAGGTAATCGTCATAGATCCTCTTCAAGGGAGAAAATGTAGATTACACATTTTTTTCAGAAAGGATTTCCTACTTGTTATAAATATTGTCAAGTCAAATAGTAGAGTTATTACGAATGTCACGTTATTATTACTCTTAAAAATGTATAAGTTTAATATCTATTAATATATAAAGACTTATTCTATTGTACTTTATGTTATGGCTATTTGAGGATTAATATTTGACGAGGTAAGGCAATATGATCCATTATAGGTGATGAAAATCAACTTAATTAAATACCAAGGCGAAATTTTGGAATAAGTAGATATCCTAAATTATTTCGTACTTGATAGTTCGATATCTATAACAATGATTGCGTATAGATATAGCAGCAAGTTAAAGAGTAAGACTAAAGTGTTAGTGCCAGCTATGTAATAAATTAGCTATTTTAGGTTTAATTCTTGTTTTCTAGAGTTCCGTACATCTAATTGTCGTAGAAAGTTCCCCTAATTATTGCTTATTGTTTGCATTGTTTTTCAATTGTTAGTCATTCATTTATTAGGGAGCCTGTTCTCGTTGATTTTAGCAAACTTGCCAAGTAAAACTGTCGTCTGTTCAATGTCGGGATCCTTGTAGAAATCCGTGTTACGTATGTACTAGCATGATAATATTATACACAACTTTATTTCTAAATTTTTGTATTATATTTATTTTCAACGTTCAGTACGTCCGCATAGTTCGATACCAGACCGAATTTAATTTAGCTGTTTGAACTTTTTTAGATATGGACAGAGCAGAATATCTTCCATTTAACTAATACAAAATCATCTATTGAGACTACAGTTCAGTTCAGAGCTTCATAATCAATGCCAAACTCAAATATCTAGCTGAGTATTTATGCGATGTATGATGGAATGTCGATCTTCTTGCTATGAATAAGTATATCCATGATTCCGATTGATTTACATGCTACTTACATGAAACATGAACTCACTGCCATCTTACAGTATGCGTAAGATACTGTAGAGAAAACTGTTTTCTTTTTGACACATATTTCAGTCGTATCACAGTATTAAACAAATGAGTTTGTTTTTATATTGCATTCTTTGGAAACTAAGTTAATACTTCTTCATTAGTATCGCCATGAAACTTTCTTGACGCTTGTGTTACTGCAAGGATATATACTACGGTTACTCTCCGGGGGAGAGTAAGGAGCTTCCTACTCAGCGCTGAAGTAAAGCCTCTAGCTATTTCGCATATTTTTTTTCCTTTTGGCTACTATATTTTTTGAATTGGGTATTTGGGCAACTCGACTTTCAATATTGTTTTAGTGCGCTGATTATAGTTCAGAACAATTTCGTCCACGGAATTTGCTTGTATGTATTTACCGCTGCATCTGATTTGTGATTGTTTGAGCTTTTTCCATTTGTGCTTTTAGATCATTAAATGTCGACCTGCCTTCTGCTTTGAGGATATTTTGCACAATATGTCCTGTTTTATAGTAGACACGTGTACATATTATACATAATATTCTCTTCTAATATCTTTGGAAATAATTTTGTTTTATTTTCTGTAAATCTACTTATCAAGATCGGAATTCTAATTGTTTAAAGATTTTCAGACAGTGTTAGTATAATTGGCGAATGATACATCTTTATAATAACTTCAATGTATCGTGATGAAATCTTCTTCGTGGTAGATGTATATTTAAACTATTTGTGCTTAGTAATTCTTTTCTTTTTCTGCTTATAAAATAATAATAATAATAATAATAATAATGTCTTTATTTTCCCACACAAAATAACAGATCCCTGAACCAAATATTTTGCATTGAAACATCCGATGATAAATTTCCACGTATACTGCTTTGGTCGATCCAAGTAATCTTGCTGTTTTAGGTTATAATTATAAGATGAGTACATCTACATATTGTGATATAATATTTTGTCATATTTATTTGGACTGAAGTTAATATTTTTCAAGCTAGATCTTGTAATCTTCAACGTCACTGCGACTTTCAGTTGAGCGCGGTGGCTTTACAACGTAACGGAACTAATAATACTTTCTAGACAAGAGTAGTGTAATTCAGTTTAACACAATGTAAGGAGTAAGCTTTCCTTAATTAAAATAGTAACTCCAGTAGTCAGCATCACTGTAATTGTGTAGGGTCTTGAAAAAGAGAAAGAGACTGTATCTTAATAAACTAGTTACCTGTATCTTAGAGATACAGTTGCAAGTACTATAGTCGCTTTGAATAGCAACCATATTGTTTTTATATGTACTTTTGACAGTACAAAAAATGCATGAGTTGTTTAGTGGGAGTTTAATGTTACTTACGTTATAGTGCTTATTGCTTTCCACAATTATAAATATTATTTATTCCGTATTTGATCTACACTACACCAACCATAGAACATGTTTTAAACACGCTACGCCTATCTAATTCGGAAATTTCTTAATTAACTGAATCTCACAGGAAGCTACGGCAATATATCGATACACGCACTTAGATAAATCTATTATAAAAATATTTATCGTATTCTATGTTATTAATCATATTTTATGTAGTATAAGTATCAGTATAAACTTATTTTTCGATTGTGTAGTGTTCATGTCATGATGTAGCATCAATACTGAGTGTGATAAATTTTTCACATTAAGACATCCAAGAAAGAAATGTTACAGCGCTTTTACATTAATAAAAATTTTTAAATATCATGATCCCCAATTGAATACATAACGCAACAAGAAAGTAGAAATATCGCAAAAGTACCTAACATGCAGAGATGAAAACTAAACGTTGGCTCACAATGGAAACAAGTCTGCGTGGCGGATGTAAAATTTATTGAGCGGTACTTATATAACATTTGAGGCAAGTCGCAACAGTTGAGAATCAGCAAAGGATAAGTGACAATTTTAAGCTGAACTTTTTTCAACATAATTTATTTACTTAACATAGAATTGCTGAATTGAGAGATTTCTCATTGGAATTGAATGTTTGCTTTATTCAATTCGGCTCTCTAGAAACTAACAGTAATGTTCCGTCGTCACTCTAAACTTGAGCTTTTGCCAAGGATTTGTTCGGGCATGTTTTTATCTTTGTCTATTGTCTATTCCTTATTTCTGCTCTTACCTTCTATAGTATTTCGCACATACATATTTAAAATTTTTAGTTTAGTAGTTTAGTTATAAAAACTACTTGAAGTCATATGTATATCTACCTAATATAAAATTTCGCTATTAACCTCATAGATTAAACAAACCTCAACAAAAGAAATCGGGTAATCCCAAAAATCACGTGACTTCTATTAGATATGCAACCGATGTATGTAAATAAAATTCCTACAGAAACTTTTATTTTCATATTAACAATTAAAATTTGACAGATTAGATTTGGTTTCTATGTAGATAATCACAAGTAAATAACAGAATAGTAGATTCTGTAACGAAGTTAGAATGAAAATTCGATAAGACTATCGAATTTTCAGACTATATGTTCTCCACAACCAAAAAGTACGAATCAAAAACAAATAGTATATTATAATACAAGTGTATAAGTAGGTAAGCCTTTAAAGCACGCGCGACATGTTTACACATGACGCGAAGCGGAGTGCTTTGAAATGACGCTAGTACTTTAAAGGCACTTACACACGTATATTATACGCTATTTTTTATTATGCCTGCACTACAATGCGAAAATAACAAAAAGAATAGAAGAATTGGTGCATTTTACCAAGTAGCGTGTGGTTCTAATTTTTAATAATGAACATAGAAACGGTTAGCAATTTATTATTGTTGATCGGTTGCTATTGCATTTATGTCAATTTTTTGAATTTAGAATGGACAATATGAGTGGAGAGATTTCTTCGGAAGTTGAACGATTAGCTGAGTTACCCGAATTGAAATTAATTTCACAAAAATAAAAAATTGCATATTATAAAGAATATGAGAAATTATTCTGGAGTTAGATTTTTCGACAATAATAATTGTACCAGTAATGTTTATTTGGAAAAGAAACAGTAAATGTCTGTTTACTGTCATTACTGTCATATGTAAACTTGTTGTTGCCTAGGCGACTTTAAAGGCCAAAGAAAAACCATTGTTGACAGAAACTCAAAAAAGGAATCGTTACATTTGGACCAAATCAAAGCTTTCGTGGACCAAGCATGACTGGGACAAAGTGATCTATAGCGACGAAAGTAAATTTGATGTCTGTGTGGGAGATTGCCGAAAGCGTGTGATTCGGGACAAAACAGAAGCGTTCCATAAGGAGTGCCTCAAAAGGACTGTAAAGTTTCCACAGGCCATTATGGTGTGGGGTTGTATGTCAGCCAAAGGGTTGAGAACTTTACACTTTATTGAAGACACAGTAAACGCAGCCAAATACCAAAATATTCTTGAAGCTTTTACCAACCGCAGCAAAGGTATATCCATCCGGAGATTTTATCTTTCAAGAGGATGGAGCCTCATGCCATACGGCTAAATTTACAAGAAAATGGATAGGAGAACTTGACATTCTGGTTTTGTCACATCCCTCTAGCAGCCCGAATCTTAATCCAATAAAGACACATTGGCAGAAAATGAAACAGCGCCTAAGAAATAATCCTCAGCGCACTTTACCACAACTACGTGCTAAATTGCAAGAAATATGGGATAGTTTCACCCCTGAACTCTGTGAGGGCCTAGTAGATACAATGCCTAATAGAGTTTAGCCTGTTATTCGAGCTGAGGGCGACGTTACGCCTTATTAATTTTTATTTTAATTTGTTAAAAACCATTTGTTCTAATATTTAGTTGTCAGCATTTTTCGAATATCAAACAATTAATTAAACAGCAATCAACAAAAAATATATAATTAAACCGTAAAAATAATTGCATACATCATAAAAAAAACGTTGCTAATTTCATATTCATAATTAAAAAAAAATAGAATAAAAGAATTTCGATAAACTGGCATTTTATTCGCAAACTAACTGCTTGTTCCAACGTATGTATGGAAGGGCAGGGCTCGTACTTGGTATGTAATAGCGCATTTTCTGACCTATTTGACGGTTGTAAATGTTCACTTTACTAACCGAACGTGAGTAAAAATAATGATTGAATTTGAAAATGGTTTCCGTTATCTAAATATTTATTAAAACAACTATCGAACTTGCGACTATCTGATTAAAAAGGTTAGGGATAATTATTTCGTTAACGACATATTAGCTATTTTCTATTTGTAAACTGGATCATGATTGATGTTTATTAGGAACATGTTTAGCAACTGCGAAAAAAGCGTACAAAGGATGAACGTGATGCTTTAACATATTTACTTATTGTTTTTTACTGTAAAAGATTCTTCAGAGACTACTCTGACTACTATTACGTTCGACAATGCTTATACTGTCTAACTTCAAAGCCGGGAATACACCTGGCAAACGTTACCGTTCGTTCGCACTCGTTTCTTCATGGCATAATATGCTAAGTGTTGATGTTAAACACTGATATGTATTAATTTTAGTACTCTTATTGTGAATCCTTATACTAGTCCTTCCTTATAGCTTCGCGTTCACATATGTATGCTATTACATATGCTGTTCTAACTGACAATAAAACTACTATATAGTTGACGTATGCACCTTCCGAAAAACGACATTGGTAGAAGAATGGGACGATTCGAAAAATTTAGGATATTTAACTATTTAAAGACAAAAACGAATACAAAGTAGCAACAAACAAACAACACTTTAGAGACATCATCTTTTAAGGCAATTCCGCACCAAATTCATCGATAAACTCATCTGCGAGGGATCCGTATTTTTAGCATTGAAAAACCAAATGTTGCGCTGAACATTCTATACATATGTAACTATGTACATACATAGTTATAGAAATTATATTAGATGTATCTACCAACTTTACTAAGAAATACGCTAAGAAAGTATGTAAAGAATGGACTATATGTATAACGGTGGCGCGAGAATGGGAAAATAACCACCTTTAGCAGAGAAGGTCTTAGATTAAACACTTCTGCTTTACCGTCTAATTGAATCAATTCTTAATTTAGCCTTTTGATCTACGATTCATTGCCGTAAATTAAATATCATGTGCTTCTCTCGCCGCTTATAATCACATCTATTCTTTCTTTTTTTTTGGTATACACCTTACTGAAGAGTAGCGGCTGTGTTGATATTATGTATCTTACGTAGCACTAATTACACCCATTCATAAGTTAAAAATTCGCCAAAACAAAAATCATCTATATTAATAAAATTTTAATACGTAAGCATTTTGTTGTCCAAACATTACACGATTCAAGTTGATACGTTACTTAACTTGAAGAATACACACTCCAAATGACAATATAGTTATCTACAAATCTCAAACCATAAATACTAAGTTTGTGCTGATTTTGATCTTCCCAACACTCATACGTTTATCTCTATCTCTAAACTATCTCCTATTTGCACATACTAACAATATTCAAGAAATGTGTAAACATAGGAATATTAACAAATGAACAGATCCAGTTAATGTTTTTTTCATATTTGTATGTATGTACATATATATTTTTTCTACAATATATAAAAAATAATCTTTGTCTAACAACGGAAATGAAACTTTAAACGACATGTAATAAAAGTA
>SMLS01024863.1:0-12626 GCA_004785975.1 Popillia japonica | reverse complement strand
TTGTATTATGCACATGTAAAACTGATATAGTGAAAGTATTACGAACAAAAGATGTAAGTAATAAAACAATTTAAGAACTCGAGGGTTTAATTGCATTTTCAACGGATTAACCAAATCTATTTATTATACATGGCCAATCGCTGTGACTAAGCAGGTTTTATTGCATTGTCCCCTCACTTAGAAGCTCCTGCCTACCTGGTTTCCTCATTTAGAAAATTGTACTGAATGCGTTTTTAGTTTCTATTTGAATATTATCAGGATAGGTGACACAATAAAGTGAATGTAAGTGTCAGAAATGCGTCGCAGCAAATCAATAGGTTGCTAAACGATCTAGCATAATAGCATTAATAACATTGCATGAAGAAGGTTATACCAGCAAGCAGATCGGTGAAAAATTAAAACTGGCCGCATCTACAGTTAGGTACACCATTCGACGATATCAGGATACAGACGATTTAGAAGATCGTGACCGCTCAGGGCCGTCGAGAATCACTACCCCAGCAGATGATCGTCAACTACAATTAATATGTAAGCGAAATCGCCGTAAAACAGCACCTGAAATAGCGAGCGAATTCAATCGCGGACGTCGGCATCCTGTTTCAGTATCCACGGTCAAACGCCGGCTGGTGGAATGTAATTTGTACGGCGTAACAACGGCGCGCCGTGGTAACCAAATGAGGAACACAGGGATTGGACAGTGGAGCAGCGGAAAAAAGTTTTATGGGGTGACGAATTCATATTTAGAATATTTGGTCATAATAGAAGAGTGATTGTTGACGTTCTGCTTGTGAGACAATGCTTTCCCAGTGGATTGTGCCTACAATAAAACCCGACGGTGGTGCAGTAACAGTTTGGGATTGCTTTAGTTACTTAGGAACAGGCACACTACATCAAATCCAAGGAATAATTCGGATAGAACAGAATCGTGACATATTGGAAAATTATGCAATTCCTTCTGGGCTGCGAGTAATCGGGCGGAATTTTACTTTTAAGCAGGATAATGGCACACAGCCCAAGTGTGCATGGAGTATCGGAACGTGAAGGAGGAATCAAATGTGTTAAAAATTATAAAATGGCAACCACAGAGCCCGGACTTGAACCTCATAGATCTACTCTGGGATGAGCTTGATAGTAGAGTCCGATTTGTTGGCCCTACTTTCAAAGAACAGCTCTGGAACATGCTCCACCAAGAATGGGACAATATTCCAAGCGACACATTAAGAAAATTAATTGAAAGGATGCCGCGAGTTACGCAAGCTGTGCGCAAAAGATGGATGTTTTGATGACATAAAAATTTAAGACTTTTATTAATAACTGATAATAAATAATTACGTTGTCACTAATTTCTGATAGTTTTTATATCAGTAGTAATGTCCTACACTAATTGGCTTTTATTGTTTGATTTTTATACGTTTCATATCTGACCAAACTTCCATGTGCGGTAGTGTATACAGTTAACTCGAAAAATTGTATACATCAACTGAAAAAAATGTTAGGAATGTCTACAAATAAGTGCATTCATAAATTTAAGAGTATTCGGACCATACCCCTCAAACTAACACTTCTTACAAGCCATAGACAAACTGTAGGAGCTATTGCTGCGTATCTATCACCACATACTACATAGAAACCCTTTACATATACAGTTAATGTTTAGTTTTCCTACTGAGATGCTATTATTCCTTCCGTGCTTATATCGTTAACATTTAGTACCTATAAAAGATCAATATATTTGCAGTTATTTCAAACGTTTTCACATGTTTAAATGCTATCTCTAGAAAGATCATTATCCATCCTGGTAGTAATTATATATCAAAAGTTCAAAATTTGCAATAAATTATAACATGTAAATATTACTTCCCATCTACTACTAAGAAGAAATACTAAACAGGTTAAAACAAGATACATATACATAAACATTTCGATTTTAACTTTACAACTCTCTATTCAAATTTAGCATGTAGTTTTAGTGTACCGTAAAATTTGTTAGCCGTGCCGTTAGTAAACTAATTAGTAAGCAACTGTAAATAATCTGTAGAAATGTAATTGTTCTGTTACAATATTTGCTTTTATTAGTTTGTTGGATACTTATTTGCACTATAATAAGAAAATGAAGCTAATATTTATTACTACCTAGTGTGTTCATAATATGTATGTGAAATAATTTCGATTAAATTACTGAAGAGGTCAATAGTGTTTAAGCAAGTACTTCTTTTATTCCGAATTTACATAACTTCAATGAAACAATATCAAAGATCACATTAATTATCCTAATAGCATCATAAAATTGTGTATGTATTTATCAAAAATATCTAGAATTGATGAAACTAATATTTATGGAGTCTAGTGTTTTTTAAACAAACTAGTAATAACGGTTGATTTCTTCGAATTTCATAAAAGGCTTTTAACCTTAAATTATCCGAATTTCACTACTTGGGATTTGTACAAAATGAACAACAAGCAATTGAAGGCAAATCTAGAAATGAATTATCGGAGTGGCTCTAATAGCTATTTTATCAAGTTTTTTTTTAATTTGTAATGAATTCATTTTTTTTTTCATAAAGCTGGTTTTACACTTGTCAATTTCTTGATCAATTTTTAGATCTTAAAATTGATTAATTTCTAATTCTTGAAATAGAACTTATTCTCATATTACACTTATCAATAATTTTGAAGATATTTTTAAGATCTTTTTATTGGTGAATTTCAAGTTCTTAAATAAGAACTTACTATTGCATTACACCTAACAATAAATTGAACTTTTTAATGTTAACAGCAGTGGTAATAGTTTACTCTCTTTGTCACTATAAGGTTTGTTATTTATGCATGTCCTATGTTAAAAGGTTATGTGATCTGAGTGAAGATCACATCATAGACGGATCACATGAAGACCTTTAATGTGTATAAGTTTATCACAGCTGATTATTCGTGGTAATTACGATAATTCAGAGAGTACCTAGTTATATTTGTAGTCTAAGCGATATATGTATGTACATATATAGTTTGAGGATCTGCTGGAAAATCGTTCTCTACTAAATTTAAGTTTCCCTTTTTCGCAATCAACCATGGTCTAACCCACCACCTCATTGTTACTCTTGCTTTTTCTAAATCTATCATTTTTAGTAACATTAAGGAGAATACAGCTTTTCTTAAATTTGTTAATATTTTTCGTTGCCATTTTGAACTTACTCCCTGCATTAAAGCTGCAAATTCAAAATTTCAAATAATCTATATGAATTTAGTAATTCATAATTACAAATATTACATTGTCGTTCAACGAATTGTAATTGTTGAAATTTGAATTACGTAATTTAGAATTTCTTTCATACAAGTGTCGCTGGTTAGCACTGTCGGTCACTATCCACTCTTAAAACAAAAATTACTATAAAATTGAAGTGAAATTGACGCAAAAATAGTACATGTTCTAATTCTTCAATTTCTAGAACTTACCCAAGTTCTTTAAATTGATCTATATATTGTTAAATGTAAAGCTACCAGCTACAAGCTTAAAATTGAAGAGAACTAGAACTAGAAATTGAACTTAAAATTGAACTTGAAATTGACAAATGAAAAAACTTAACTTGACGTCAAGTCGTCTAAGTTCTAGAAATTGATCAATAAATTGACAAATGTAAAACCAGCTTAAAAAAACATCCCCTGCAGTTTATTACAGCTTGCACCCTTTCGGCATTCTTTCTTTTAAACTGCGTAAAGCTTCTTTTAGAATTGTCTTCCATTCCTTCTCCAAAGTTGTCCATCGATGATGTCCAATGATGATGATGTTGCAACGCAAATTTTTAATTCGTCTATGCAATTCATCCCAAAGTTCTTAATTCCCACAACATTCTTAATACATTCTCAACACTTCAACTTTGGGTTCGGCGCTACATAAACATTCCATTGATTAGTTGTCCAATTAGCATGTCTTTTAACTCATTTCAACTGTTTATGGAAATTTTCCCGTCCTAACATTGGTGCTTTTGTTGCTATCCGACTGTGTAAATTGGCTTGTCGAAGAAATCGTTGCACTGTACCTGAACTGATGTAGCTTTTCTCCTTCCCCGCTTACATTCGGCCCTAAATGTTGGTGCAGTTAATCGCTTATGTTGTCCATTTTTAAGTGTAATATGTTGGTCATCTGCTGTAGATGTTACACGCGATCGCCTGGTACGGTCACGATCTGTAATACTACCAGTCTACTCGTAAGATGCATAGTAGATTTTTAATATTTAATATATTGACTATTTGAAATAGTTAGCGGTTTACTGTACTATAACCGCAAATACATCAGCTATTAAGTAAACTGCATACACTCGAGGTAGTGATAGGAAGCTACTGTAGCCAGAAATAATCCCTACGGAAAAGTATTTGAGACATTTATATAATCATAAATCCGAATAATTGTTGTAAGATACATTATTCACTTGGAAATTTAATACGGAACAATTTATAATTAGAATGTTTCTAAGAAATAATATTAAAATATATGTATATCAGACATTTTACAAATTTGAATGAAGTGTTCGTACTTAATAATTTATGGGCTTGTATGCACGAGAACAATGATTACAAAGTAGGTACTACAGCTTCTGGGCCTTATAGATTTATACACGTTTAACATTGTGTAATTCGGTTGCGTGATAATTGTACATGTACTACACCTACACTATATAAATGGAAATTACGTTCGAGTAATTTCAATCTTGATTGTACCTATATACATAATGAAACTAGAAAAACTTTTCATATAAACATACATAGATCCACTAAATTAGTGTTAAACCTGCAGGCCTGCCCGCAAAGTAACAATCTTTCAATCAACGAAAAAGGTGCCAGCTACTTACATATATATATTTTGAGCATTTACTGACTGAAACAGAGCGAATACTCCTAGCAGCACATACGAGGGACAGTTTTTATATTCCCGGACTCGGTTGTTTTGAATTTTGATGCAATTTTCGGTTATATTGTTTTTTAATCACATATGCCTTGGTAACTTGTATGGCAATTTACAAAACAATTGCATCATTATTAATTTTATCATCTGTCAATTTGTGTCGTCGTGCCTTGAAATGAATAAAATCGAATACCGGGCTGTTATAAAATTCCTAACAAAACAAGGAAAACCTCTAAAAAATATTCCCGAAGAGATGTTGGCTCTATACGGGGATGATTGCCCTTCCAAGACAATTATTTGCGAGTGGTCAAAACTGTTTGGACGTGGTAGAGAATCACTGGATGATGATCCCCGTCCAGGGCTCCTTGTTCACGTAATCACTTCAGATGTTGTTGAAAAAACCTAGTGTTTGGTACCGGAGGATGCAAGACTAAAGAAGCGACAATTAGCAGCTTTACTAGGAGTTTAAGTGTAAACAGTTCTTGGCGTGCTGTAGAGAGGAGCCAGATTTAATTACCAATCGACTTGTCACTGGAGATGAAGCCTGGGTTCATCATTATGACCCTGTATCAAAACAAAGTCGATGCAGTGGCATATTAAGGGTTCCAGCCCTCCCATGTCACCTATTTTGCAGGAAAAATAATGGCGAACATTTTTTGCGATTGTCGCGGGATTTTATTAATTGATAATAAATGAATAAAGGTAGTACGATAACGGGAGAGTATTATACAAACCTGATGCATCGCCTTAGAAATGCTATTAAAATGAAGAGACGCGGAAAACTGACGCAAAGTGTCTTGCTCCACGACAATTCACCAGTGCATAAACTGTAGTTGATTGTCGCTGCGAGGAAATTGAACATTCGCCTTATAGGCCAGACTTAGTACGCAGTAACTATTTTTTGTTCTGGAAACTCAGAAAAAAAGCACAAAAATTTAGGGACAATGACGAACTTATAGCAGTAGTTGAGGGCCATTTTGCAAAAAAAAAACAAATCAATATTTTTATACTCGATTAAAGATGTTATTGAAACGGTGTTATACCTGTATTCAAAAACAGGGGAACTATATTGAAAAATAAAATTTTGTTTTGGCTCTACTCCTTTGTTTTCATACCTTGGGGAATACGGGAATATAAAAACGACCCATCGTATTATGCATTAATTACAGAAATGTATTGGAAACAAAAAGTACTCAGTGACAAAAGACAATGCAAGCGCCTATATTGCTTGGTCATTCTACAAATGCAGCGTTCAAGAAGTGGAACATCTATATAGTACAGTATGAGCGTGGTTTCTCATTAGATGAATTACTTCGGGTTTCAGTGCATCGGGCTCATGAGTGGAGTATTTCGCTGCCCTATTGATACGTGGCTATTCATGGCTATATACCATGTGAACGCCTGCAAGTGGTCGATATCTAATCTGTGTGCGCTATATTATACTGTACTATTGTATTGGAAAAAATAGCTTGCTGCATCTTAGTTCAGCGATACATTAGATTTCCTGTCGAGCGGGCGATCTATCTATCTAATAACTAACTCTAGTTATTTCCGCGGGATTCGCACCGCAAAATTGTTTTACCATAAACAGTTTCTGCTCCGGCGTATAGAATTGCATTTTTAAAACAACCGTTAAGACTCACAACGCGCTTTATTGAGAAATGTGTGAAAGAGCGCTAGGATGTATGAATTTAACTGAAATACGCACGCTAGTATGCGACAACAATTGTGTGCCTATCTCACTCACAGTCTGCATAGACATACTTGAATTTCTTGCCCGCTATCGTCCACTCGATAGGAAATCTAATCTATTGCTGTACTAAGATGCAACAAGCTATTTTGCCAATGCAATTGTACAGTAGAATACAGCGTACACATGTTAGGCATCTACCGCTGGCAAGCGTTCACATGGTATGGCTATAGTCAATGCTTTCTCCCGAAAACTGCAACGTTTGCGAAATGTAGCTTCTTTAGAATATTTGCAATGTTTTTGGAATAGGCATCTTTATTTTTTTTTAGCAAACATTCATCCAAAGTGGCTTTGCCATTCATATATTTCTAAAAATTTACTATCCGCTTACATACCTATGTGTGTTCGTAGAGCACTGTCATTATGCGGCATTTAATTCTCTATCTTTTTATGATAATCTTATTGATCGACATGTACCATCTGTGGGATTTGGAACATTCTGTCGTTGTATTTCCTCGCAATTTTCAGCAGATTCCTCAGTTGAAAGTCGGCTTTCGCAGATAACTGCGCTTTTCCGCGTTTCAGTCCTGTGCAATGATCGCTTTTACAGTCACGGAATGGTGGATAGATCGATTAACCTTGATAGTCCAGGAATTTTGTGTAGCGTATATTCAAAATTTCCGTCTCCGTTATGTTGTTCGAATTTATACGACTATTAAAAAATTTTTGTGGGATAGTGTCTAATCGTGTAAACTGTGTTCTGTCTTGTTGAAATTATGTACAAAGCATCATTTAATAATCCGCGTATAAGTTCGAGGCTTATAAGCGATTCACGTTCAAAATCACCAATAATACCAAATTATTATACACCATATCAAACAACGACTTTTGGACTATTAATATTTCTTATAAACAATTCGTAGTATTTCTCAACTTCTGTTCTGTTCTGCACCGAACCATATTGACCCAAGGTGTGAGTCAATAAAATAACTGTTATAATATATATGGTAATGGTAGGTATTTAATTGTGCCAAAGAAAAAATAGTCAACATACGGCAGGCTATCTTTAAATTTAAATTGCATATCGAAATGGCACTAAAGCTGTTCAGAATTCCCTATAAATACCCTGCAGTACTTGCTATGATTTTATGGGATTTATTTCGATATTTATGAGCACACAAATACATACATGCTCTCAAACCACTGACTAATATGCGGCCTACAAATCAATTTTATACATCCCGTCTACGCATTTTGAATACAGAATGTCTGCCGTGTCACATTCAAGTTTTATGTCGTTTACTAATACAAAAAAAATGGAATTGCATACTTCATTGTTTTCTTTATATCTAAACTATCGCCAGTAATCTACTACGTACACTAAGCTAATTTTTCACAATACCTGTATACGACCCCATAAAATTCTTATAAACCACAACGCTAAGATATTCCTGTAAATGAAGCTATTTTTGCTATGTGCATTTGAGCTGCTTGAAGTTAGAGTTTGAGAGCACCACTTTAGTGCAATCGAAGGTATAGAAAATATAGGTGCAATTCACAAATAAATCTGCAAAACTGTCACACTATCGTACGTAATTGAACCTGTATTATGAAGGTATCATAAATACACGTTCGAAAAAAAACCTTTTATAAAATGAAATTGCAGAAAACGTAAAGCTGTGCTTATGGTACTATATACTAACAATCTTTAATATAATATTCAAATAATTTTCCTATTTAGCGTGCTACTAATTTAGTAATAACAGCTTGATCTTTTACTAAACACATTTTATTACATTAGTGAAGCACATGTCAAAAACACCATGTTTCAATGTTAGGTCTCAATGAGTACTAACAAGCCGTTAGTGGATGAAGAGTGGTTTCACGGGGTTCTGCCGAGAGAAGAGGTTGTGCGACTGCTAACACAAGACGGTGATTTCTTGGTTAGAGAAACTACACGAAATGACGAGTGCCAAACTGTTCTGTCCGTCTGTTGGGGTGGACATAAACATTTTATTGTTCAAACGACTGCTGAGGTAAAATTTATTTTATATATCGTTAAACTAAATATAATATACTATGACAGGCATTATTTGTGTTTCTTAGTAGTTTGTCAAATTTAGAAGAAACATCAGTTTGTACATACATACGTAAATCATAGATATCCATAGACCTATTCTGTTTCGTTTATATAAATATCGACAAACTAACAAAATACAAATATAATCTAGCTTATATGGTTAGATCTTTCACAACAATCAAACTAATGTTGTAAGGACATTAATCGTTGTATACAGTAACTTTGATTGGCAGACGTTACTTGTATAGTTGCCAGTTCTTTTATTTCATTACACCGCCCACCGTTTATCCTTTGTTCCTATATTTATTATTATTTTGCCAACTCGACAGCCAAGCTAGCGGTGTGGAAGCAAAATTCGCAGAATCCTGGATAGGATCTTTAACCAACCAGAAATTCCATCTCTCTTTCACAATACTGAGAATATCTCCGCAACTACATATAAGAGCCAGCCGGCTGTGCTTCCGCGTCAAGATGCACAATTTGAATGCGCTCATTTTGGGGAAAAGCGCGGCCTTCTATCTCATTCCGTTCTGGAATTATTCACAAAAAATGACTAATCAACCAACCAGAAATTCCATATCCCTTTTCACAATAGTGCGAATATCTCCGTAACTATAAGCGCCAGACAGCTGCGCTCTAGCAGCAAGATGCACAATTAGAATGCGCTCATTTACGTGGACAGCGCAGCCTTCTATCTTGTACCGTTCCGGAAATATTCACAAAAAAATGATGCTTAAACAACTGGAAATTGAATCTCTCTCTTTACAATAGTCGGAATATCTCCGCAACTATTAGAGACAGGCGCGGGCGATCTAGCAGCAAGATGCGCAATTTGAATGCGCTCATTTTGGTATAAAACCCAGCCTTCTACCTCTCTGTGCTGAAAATATTCACAAAAAAAAATCTATTTAAAGAGTCTTTATTTGTTCGATTGTCATATTATATCAAGGATGAGATCAACGCAATTCTTTTAAAACTCAAAAACAACCAGCCAACTAGATTTAGTTTTTGATTTGATGGAAAGAGATACAAGATTGTAGGACTATGGAATTATAGGCCGTGCCTGCTATGGATCGTTCAATAACTACATGGTTTAACACAGAGATGTAGCTGTTTTGTAAGAATCAAACGAAAAAGGTGAGTTTAGGACAGTGATAAAGTACTTTCATTTGAAAGGTTTAACACCAATCGAAAGCAGAGCTGAATGCAACATGATTCGAGTCCGCTTATTCGTTTTGAATGGTGAAAAACTAGGTTACCGGATTTCAGCGTGATTGTACGTACATAAATGATGAACCCATAGTAGACGTCCAAAAACGGCTGATGCCCTGGATATGATTGAAAAAATCCACTGTATCGTAGGTGACCATCAAGTAAAAGTGCACCCAAAAGCAAACGTAGAGAGTATCTCAAATGACAGTGTGCACAGAATTTTGACTGGCGGCGCCGCGGTTACCCCCACCGGAGTAAAAACTTTGATTGTTTTTTGCGAACCTTTGGCACATTTTCGCCGCAATTCGAAGAACTTTTTGCGCCGTCCCATAACCGTCGATAAAACCTGGGTTCACCATAACATTTCCGAAACCAAAGAACAGTCTAAATAATGGACACACAAAGGTTATCCGCCGCAAAAGAAAGCAAAAACCGGTTTGTCAGTAGGAAAGATTGTGACAACTGTATTTTAGGATAAATGTTCACCATTACTAAGTCTTATTATAAAGTTGAATAAAAACAACACCTGCTGATATTTTTTATATACTGACAACCGTATGACTTCTACACTTCGCCGCAAAATTAAGGGATAATGAATATTTTTAAAATAAACTATTTTTATTGCTAAATTAATGAAGAATATTTTTTGCCAAGAAGGGTACCCTCAACAAGTAGTTGGTCGAAGACTGCGTGTTACACAGTCTGGTTGGTAGCACTTGCCGAACATATCAAGAGATTGATAGCTACCGCAGACGGCCAGGCCAAAGTAGAAAACGCAAGACAACGATCGCAGAAAACCGATTCTTGAGGATTAATGGTAAACGAAGACGATTTTGTCCTGCTAAATCATTAAGAAATGACCTCCAGAATGCAACTGGTGTCGCAGTAAGCGCCGATACCGTTCGAAGAAGGTTAGCTGATGCTAGTCTAAAACCATGCCGACCTCTGCTACTGAGCCAGTGTTAACAGCTGCGTTTACGGATGAGTCCAGGTTCTGCCTTACAACTAATGACCGTCGGTATATAGTGTGGAGAAGACAAGGTGAACGATTTGCACAGTGTGCCATTCGAGAAAAGGAAACGATTCGTGGCGGATCAGTTATGCTGTGGGATAGTTTCAATTGTTGAACCATTTGGTGTTCTACATGGTCCAGAATTTGTATTCATGCATGATAATGCTCGGCCACACATGATTATCATCGTAAGGTAAGAGCTGATTGCAGCCAATATCAATGTTTTAAAATGGTCCGCGCCAAGCCCAGACCTTAACCCCATTGAACATCTGTAGGACAATTTCGGAAGACAGATTAAGACTCCTAGGACATTACAAGAACTGTCAATAAGATTGCAAGAAATTTAAGCAGCGGTTCCTCAAAAAAAGATTGCTTTACTAATTCGAAGTATGCCAGAACGAATGAGAGTTTGCATAGGAGCGAGGAGTGGTCACACCCGTTATTAAATTTTATTGTTGATTTTTTGATGACTGTCATCACTAAATAAAGGTCGCCAAACATTGTAGAATATATAAAATGATACGATATGATAGAGTAAAAATTAGTTTAGTTTAGAGTTAATATTAGTTTTTGCTCTTTCTTAACATCGAAGGTAGTAACAATTATGATACAGTTTACACAGTTTTTATTGTTATGCATTAACAACTCATATATTGTTTATATATATTTTCCCATCTTTCTTATTGATAAATATTCTTATGTTGCAGGGTCATTTCCGATTCGAAGGACCAGCATTTCCTAGTATTCGAGAACTAATACTATATCAGTACAACAGTGGGTTAGCGGTGACAGGAAGATCAGGCGCAATTCTTCACAAACCTATACCAAGGGAACGCTGGGAATTGAATAACGATGATGTGGTACTATTAGACAAAATAGGCAGAGGAAATTTTGGAGATGTCTACAAAGCTCAATTAAAAAGTACTAGTCAAGAAGTGGCGGTAAAAACCTGCCGAGTAACGCTGCCAGATGAACATAAAAAAAAGTTTTTACAAGAAGGACGAATACTCAAACAATACGATCACCCTAACATCGTTAAATTAATAGGAATTTGTGTACAGAAGCAACCAATTATGATAGTAATGGAATTAGTTCCAGGTACGTTTAAATAAATACATATAAATCTTACAAAACAGTTGTTAGCAACGAGTTGACTTTTCTACAGTTGAATAACAGACACAGCATTTTTCTTTTTCTGATAGCGCTTGCTATGGAAAGTTTTTGTTAACTTGTAAATTTCTTTCGTTTCTATTATTCTTCATTTATGTTAAATATTATTACTTCATTGCAGTAATCTATTTGTTTATATACTCTTACTATCTAGTTGAAGATCTAATAGGTAACAAGATCTAAAAACTTATCTTGCTTGAATGCTTACAGGTGGATCGCTGCTAACGTTTTTGCGAAAGAAGGCAACTACCCTTACAGATAGTCAACTAATGAATATGTGTCTCGATGCCGCAGCAGGTATGAGATATTTGGAATCCAAAAACTGTATTCATCGCGATCTGGCAGCACGTAATTGCCTAGTAGGTTAGTGTTAAAATTCAACGTAATACATAAATTACTTAAAATGTTTTAACTGTAGGTTACGGGAATGTTGTGAAGATTTCGGACTTTGGGATGTCCCGAGAAGAGGAGGAATATATAGTTTCGGATGGAATGAAACAAATTCCTATCAAATGGACGGCACCCGAAGCACTAAACTTTGGTAAATGATGTTTTAAACATAAAA
>SMLS01024823.1:0-11411 GCA_004785975.1 Popillia japonica | reverse complement strand
TGCAACGTAATCCGAATGGATTCTATTAAGTCTCACTAGTATGAATGGACGTTCGGGTAAAAAAAATATTGTAAATACAAATATCATTTAATAATGTTAGAGGATAAATAATTCTTATATATAATTTAACGCTTTAAGCTAGTAAAGATAAAACAATAGTAGTGATATTTACTATGCAATGTAGCGTATCAATCAAACATTAATTTGAAAGAAATTTTGTTTGAGGATGATTTTAACAAAAATTATAGTGGGTGCGCATCTGATGATATCAAATGGGCGTTGGAGACTATTTTGGTTTAACCATTTTTCTTCATGATCTGTGGAGTTTAATAGCAAAATTTATAACTTCTTCACAACGTACTATTTCGTATACATATACTAGCTTAGACTAGGAAATGTAATATAGTCTTAAGCTTTAAGAAATATTTCAAATATTGAGATGTCGTACCTCTTGCACTCAGTAAAGAAATACCTTAAATAGACCGTAATAAATGCTACTTTCGAGACGTGGTATAGTATACTAACGTGACTACACGAAACCTTCAGCAATGGACACTATTATTACTGGAATATTATTAAAACTTGTGATTTATGAGTAATAAACTTTTCAGATTAGTGTGTAACCACGATATTATTAATGCTTAATAACTTGCCGTATAGACTTAAATCCGGGCAACGGGATGGCCACGGCAAAACATTAACGCCTGTTTCTTGAAGAAAGTCTATAGTTCGACGAGCAATATAGGAACATGCATTGTCTTGCTGAAAAAAAGACGTGTGGATGGCTCTCTAGATCAGGTAGTAAAGTGATTTCTACGACATCAACAACAAAACGCGCAGCTGTCATATTCCCTTAAAAAAATAGAAGTCGACGGTATGAAAGAAGTCCAAATACACGAATGTAGTAGTAGTAGTAGTAGTAGTAAACTTTATTCATCAAACAGATGGTAAATAATACAGATGCTATTTCCTAAATCTAAATCTGACAGATATTCATGGCTATATAGTGCGCATAGCAAAAGGTCTACCTTCTTCTACAAACGATTAGTTAGCGATTTGACGTGTTGTAGCAAAATGATCTCGTAGTGTTAGTTGTCTGAAAGCGCCGATCTTGACGCTTTGCGATACGCCTCGGTTGACCAGTTGCTCTCCTTCGTGTACCTCTACTTTCTTCTGTCCGCACACGACACACACGCATTGCCGTCACTGCAGTACAATTAACACGATGGCCAATTTTTCGATAGGGCAAACCAACATCTGATAGCCAACAATTCTACCCTGTCTTTTCTATATTAGTCAGCTCTCATGTACACGAATCTCTGCGCAGAAAAGTAAGAGATTTTCTTATCATATCATCCTTTAAATATAGTCATTTTGATGCAAGTTGAACAAATTACTCTTTCTGGGTGTAACACTTATAATATCACTGACTATACCTGAGTAACGGTAATTATATTGAATTGTGAAGGAACTGACAAGGAAACACAGGCAAGTGGTGGTGACCGATTTAAATGAAATTTGGTGGGTTTATAGACTGATGCAGTGTAAGAACAACGGCAACTTTCATAGATGCTAAATCGCCCATTTTGCGGAGTGGGGCGACCAAGAGCCAACGATACCCCTTCGCTATTTGCTTTATTATCTCCAAAACTATAAGATATATCTAAAAAAAGTTAAGACAAATATACTTTACATCCAAATGTTAATATTAATATGCTGATATTGTCTGCAAAAAAAGCACCAAGTCGTGTCCAGATGTTCCGAGAAATTGCAGAGGACCTTCCACTTCCACCCTCGCCAATCATTACGAAATGGGGAACTTGGATCGACTCTGCTGTCTATTATGCTGAACATTTTGAGCTTCTTAAGAAAATTCTTGATGATTTCGATTCTGAAGAAGCTCGGGGCATTGAGGAAGCACAAGGTATTTGGAGAGAATTAGGTATTTGAGAAAACTTAATTTTTATTCGTGCTAATCTGCCGTGCATTTCCACTGAAATCTCTACACTAGAAGCTACAGGGTTACCTCTAAAAGACAGCATTGAAATTATAGAAGACATACATACCTACTTAAACGTTTATTGAAACTCCAGAAAAACTGTTTCATCAATAATTTAATGTAGTTCTGTCAAAAATACCGGATATCAACAGCTAAAAAATATAAGTGAAGTGTTGCGAAATAAAGCAATCTTTAACGAAAAAAATGATCATGTCGTTCTTCTTTCGATCACATCTTCAGAATTTTTTCGCAATACAAACATATTCTAGCCGACAATAGGCAAAAATTTACTTAGGAATATTTGTTGCACTATGTTATCGTTAAATATATTTATAACTAGATTTTATAGTATCATTAATTTTGATTTTTTTAGGGAAAAATAAATAGGAGTATATAATATAAAAACTTATCTATTATTTAATTCTTTAATGCATATTTAAGTGCATATTCTTGATATTTTTGGTACATATTTAAATGCATATTTTGAAGTTTTTTAGTGCCTAATTATCCTAAGCCTAGTAATGTGTCTTTTGTTTCGGGTATTATACGGAACATGAGTAAACTTAGATACCATCCCAAAATGTTGGCAACACAATTTTTATTTAAGCTTTCCATTTATCTCGGTTGACTCATTTCATCTTCCTCCATCTATCTATAAACGTTTTGTTAGCAACTCCGACACTTGCTCTTCTTTGTACGGTTCTATGATACAATTTTCCTCGGGCTCATTTCGAACCCGTTGTGTCACAATCTTGTTAACACAGCCTGGTCTGTACTCGAATATTTTGATAACGTAGATGTTACTTTGTCCCATAGGACAAAAATATCTCGAAGCCCTTCATAAAGTGCTTCGAGATATTTTTGATACCTGCGTTCTAAAGTATTCTGTAACCGGCAAGCTTTTAACATATCCAAATTGGTTTGCGATGGATATTATTCATATTCGTAACCTGTATGTACAACTATGCTAAGCTCTCCATACCACCGTGTCAACATGGTTTTATGAGTGATAAATAAACAGTAACAAATCTTGTAAGTCTTACACATTACATTGTCCATCCAGTGGAATTGGATCAGCAGAGTCAAGTAGATGTTATTTATACCTATTTTAAATAGCGCGTTCCTGTAAACATTTCAGTGATGTTCTTGTTTTAAACAGCTTGTTTTATAGTCTAGTTGTGAGTAAATTGAAATACGCTTCTCAAGCATGCTTGCCATATTGTGATTATTTTCAGCTTGCGGTAGAAAATTTTCAGAAAGTTCTATCTCTTAGCAATTGATTGAACGTTGATTATACGACCTTCTTAACTGAGCATGGTATGGATATCGGGTAATGATGCCATTGATTATTTTTTTCTCCTGTTTTCCCTATTTTTTTTTACTTACTAGATTATGTTCCAGTTATTTACGCACCATTTTGATCCTATTCAAAAGAACTAATCTGCTGCAGCCATCACAACTGCATTGCAATATTTTTGCTGATTCGAAATAATGGTTTTTGATGACTATATATAGTCATATCACATGTCGCAAATTAATCAAAAATTGTGGTCTTGCAGTATTTTTCTGTATTATACAACCTCATAGTCCTTCAAATCACGGACCTTTATATTATAATGTGTGTCAGTAGAGGAGCAGTACATGCATATAGCAAACGATCTAAAGGACCCATATGCCGTTTATACCTGTGTCAAGAAATAGTCGACATTACGATGACTGCACTCCAACAAGTGCATTAATACAGGTATTCGTCTTTTAGTCCACCGTGCCTAGTTGTTTGATTATTCCATCGCTCCTTCCAAAACTCAAGTGACTTTTTCCTAGATGCTATAAAACTTGTATGTCTATTTTCCTGTCTGTAAGTGTACATATATTGCCTCTCAGTAGCCAGAAGGTCAATAGGGATGATACCCGTGATCACTTGAAGCGCATCACCAGAAACAACCCAGCCGATACAATACGCAGCAACACATTCCTCTGTACTCGTCCAAGCATTGTCTTATATTTCTGGAACCTCAATTCATCATACCAGATAGTTGCCCCAAGATGCGCAAGATATTTTGCATGGTACCACATAGCACAACCCTCTTTCCGTACGCTGGTCCATCCACATTGGATAAGATTCTACTGAGCTTTCATACCTTGAGTTCGGTCAGCACTGCCGGAAAATGTCCTTTGAAGGTTCCCAACGACTATCCCAAGTATTTAACGCTTTTCTTAGGGGTTCAAATTTTTCCGTCTAAATTGAAAATAATGAAGTCTCTATTTCTGCTATCTCTAAGAATCACAGCTTCAGACTTGTGGGACGCTAGTACCAGTTTGTGATTTTTTATCCACGCACTTATTCTTTGTAGGCATTCATTGGTGTTTTTAATTAGTGTATCCCTATTTTCGACTCCGACTACCAATGTCAGGTCGCCCGCAAATCCAATCGTTACCGCCTCTTCACTGAGATCCACGTCAAGAATTTCATCATATAGGACATTCCACATGATAGGACCGAGAAACGAGCCCTGTGGTACGCCAGCTCCGATTTCAATGAGTTCATCTTCACCGATCCAAATTTTCCTATTGCTCAGGTAACTTGAGATGAAGTTCATAAGGTACTTTGATACTCTTTTACGTAGTAAGAGATGGATGCTCGTACTGTAGCTGGCTGTGCTAAAAGCATTCTTAATACCCATAGTGACAAGGACACACTTAGTCTTGTTATATGCATTTGCCGCCTCTATAACAGTTTTTACCACATCAATTATTAGATTAATACATATTTTCTTCCCGAACTTGTTTTCAATATTTTGGAAAGTACATTTAAAGTTACTCTTTTAGCAATATGATATCGAGTGGAGTCCAACTAATATCACTATCTTAACTACTCTTTATTTTTTATAATTAAAAAAGTTACAATACAAAAAGTTTAACATCTTACGTCAGTTTACAACCGCAGTTGTAATAATAACTCACAGCCAGCCGCTGTTAGTTACAATTGGCGCAAGCTATAGGAAGATGTGAAAGTACAAATTATTATTATTATTACTACTTGTTCAGAAACACCTTTTTGTTAAGTAGAACTAGAGAGAGTCCTACCGTTTAGTTTCAGTTACGTCTATTTTACTAATGATCTAAATTACTAGTTCATGAAAGGCTACTCTACTACTACGGATTCATCTTAGTTTCGGTTACGATTGTTACGTACCCTAGATAAAGCTACATATCTAAAATACTTCATTCCTGATATCGTTAGCTGCCACAATGTTATGATTTGTTCTGCTGTTGTTTATTCAGTTCAGTCAGTTTGATTTTGAAAGAGAACGATTCTTTGATGTGAATTAATCTTGTAATCAATCAAAGTTTGCTTTTCAATGCGTTCTTGCTTGAAGTTTATTTTAATGTAAAGGTTACGTAAATTTGTAGGTTTTCTTAAATGCGGTATATGTATATGTTATTTATGATCTGGGTATAGCGAATAAATTGCAAAATATAATAAAATTGTATTTTCCGTTATATGTATATGATCGATTAATATATTTATTATCAATTTTGAAATAATAATAAAAATGTGGCTGTTGAGAGCCCGGGAAAATGAATCCATCTACTGTTTTAGCATCAGTTTGTTAACAATATGGGCGAAATATTAAAAGCACATGATGACTTTTGCTTTCAAAGTAAATTAATTTACGCGGTGTCGATTTTATGTAAACACATTGAATATTTATAGATGCGCAAATATGTTTCATGTTACAAGTTTCTTATTGTTCGTTAGTGCTTGCTAGTAACAGATTGAACTTACTTGCATACAATATTAGTTTTCCTATAATCGGTTGAGTTACAACAAAAACTAGACACATCTCATTTGATATATATTTTTTTATTGTTCCGTTGGCTAAAGCACATGTGATTATAACCTTGCCACAGTGCTCTTGGCATCATTTTAGATTTTAACATTTTTAAAGAGCGTTTCTAAAGTCTGCCTTGATCTTGTACCTTATGACATAGGTTTGGAAGTAAACGACATAAATATATATAAAATATGTTTTCAATAATTATTATGAGAATCACTTTAAATATTCTCTTGCATAAATTGGGCTGCATATCTTTCTGCCCTAAATTGCGCGCTTGTTTTAGACCTCCCATTTGTATTAATGTTAAGGTTACGATCTAAATATTGTCGAATGGAGACGCGATAAAGATAGCTTTAAACGCTTCAATCATCGTTATTTCACGTATCATGTTAAGTGTGCATATATTTAGTTGTTGTGTGCATCTTAGTTCTTGAAATTTATTTTAGGTAACGCATTTCTATAAACAAATATATGTATATTGAGGTTACTTGGTTATATGTATGTATGTACCATACATATTTGACTATTCTCTGTAGCTATGTTGTATAGCCGCTGTTGTATTACATCTGGAAACAAGAAAGATGATAATGTACTGTATTTATAATATTAATGATTCAAATTAGTGTTTCTACAAATGATGGATTCGTATTTTCTCAACTTTGGAGATGTATTTGTTGGTTCAACAATTGAAGTATGGTACGTTTAACAAAATTATGTGATGAATTATACATGATATGTTATATCTATAATAACGCTGTCTGACGATTCATTGTGATCGTTATATAAATTTAATTAAGCCATTAATGTGGGGAGCTAATTTCTACAAATGCAGGCCATCGAAATATTAAATTATAATCAATTTAATTTTGTGAAATTTATGAAGTACTTCCACCACAAATCTACTAGTATTTTTTAAATATACAGGGTGTCAAATGAATAGTGTCGGAAAAATAAACAGTATAAAACTAATATCACAAGAAAATGAAAATAAATCCAAAAAAAATACAATCATATGTATTTTAAAATAATTACTTCTTTAATGATTACCAAAGTTTGTTAAATAAATTTTGTTGAATCCGGGCCTGACACGTGTGTACAAGAAAAAAAGGGACGCTGCAAAAATTTCTAATAGACATAAACAGATATTTTTTATGAAATTGAATGATATGTAAATAAGTGTTTATTGTACTCTATGAATGCATTTGTTTACAAAGCAGCTTTGCTGCTCTATGAATTGCACATGTGGTCTTTCCACAAATATTTTGTCTATAACAAGGTCACATTTACTACAGATTTTATTCATTTCGACCTGTTTTATTTTCGTAGGAATCATTTGTTTTTGTTTTTTTCATTACAGAAACTTTCAATATTAAAGTATAAGGACATATTATTACCTAATGACGTGGTAATTAATATTTTACTATTTGAGATCGCGTTCGTAGTTAAGAGTTTTTTTCTTTTTAAATAATTGGTGGTAGTCTTGAAGAGGACTGTTTGATGAGAAACCGGACAAAAACTTAGAGTAGTAATGACCGCAGTTACTATCACGAGCTCCGGATGCACGCTTCTGTGCGACGGCAAAACTTATCATAAGCTGGGCTGCTGTGACAACGCAGTTTCAAAGAGCCTCGACGTCTAAAATTCCCATCGACGATCATAAATAAAGTTTTACACGTATCCTCACAGAAAAAAGTCCAACAAATTCAAATCGAGACTTCGAGCTAGCCACAGAATCGTTTATTCTCGGCATTCTCGAGATCCAATGTGTAAATGCTTGGTTTAAATGTTCCCATACAAGTCGGGCTCCATCGTGTATGAACTATATTTGCCATCGTACATGTAGTTGTATGTCATCCAAGTAATCGGGTAACGTATTTTGCAGACAATATAAATGATCTACCGCATTTAATTTTTCGGCAAGTACATGTGGCCGAAATAAATGATCACCCAATATTCCGACCCGTACATTTATTGGTGTCCTATGTTGGGATGAACTTTGATGGATATCTTGTGGATTTTTACCGGCCCAGTGACAAATATTATTTATTTAATTCAGCACACCATTTTTTGTGAAGCAGTATTCTTCGGTAAACAGGATCACGAATCGAAGGTTTGGAAGACGAGTTTGTGTTTGTCGAAACCATTCACAACAGGTAACCCGTCGAGGAAAATCATTGTCTGATAGACGTTGGCTTTTCTGTACGTAATACGAGTGCAGTAAAAGATTTTATCCTGTTTCTCCGCAAATTAAAATTATGTTCATGTAATTAGTATTCGTATAACTTGCCATAATACACATAAGACAATGAATGCCTGTGAATGGCTCAACGTTCTGCCTGTGTTCCCGATCCATTTATGCGTTGTGCTCGAACAACAGGGCCGGACTGAGATTGAGAAATATTATTTTCTCGTTCCTGCGTGGACATAAAGTATTCATTTTTTGGAATTTAGCTTTCCATGCCATTAGCTCTAACCTCTTTTATTTTCATAGATTATTCAGTAGACACTCCGTATGTATGAGTATTACCACTCCAAATATGGCTGTAACGAGTGCATTTGCGCATGCGGACTATGAAAAGACCCACTGCAGCAACGATTCTCAGATGTGTTGTCAAGTACACAATTGTGAAAACTCTCAACCATTAGGGCGTAACAACAAATAGCAATTTGCAGCAGAGATACAGATACATACATACATACATGCACCTATTAAGTAGCCAAAGAATTTGGCGATTACATACACGTCGAATACGAACCAGAGATATAGAGTAGGGAGAATGCTCGTATAACATGCGTGAATGTCTAATTTTCAAAGTCGCCATTTTTACCCTACATACTACCAACTTACTTGGAATTCAATGTTGCAAACTTGTAGACTTAGCATTCCCTACAGAATAATGGCATGAATAGTTTGTTCTAACCCATGGTTTTATTCAATTCAGTAATTTTCAATTGAACAAGCATAGCTATTGACTCAAATTATTAAAATATATAATTCAAGTGTATTATATTTAATTTTCCTAAAAACTTTCAAAATATTTGCTTTAGACTTAAAAATCATCAATTTGAGTATTATAAATATAAGACATACGATATTCTACTACTTTTAAACCACTCTTGCAATATCCTTCCCGTAAGAAATCATGCATGTATAATAAAATCAAACGATGAAAATCCTCCCTAAAACGCTTACGTTCTTACACGCTCTTACAATAAACGGGATGTTAAACAAATTCAAATTAATAACTGAAAATGTAAATGTAACCTCAAAAATCACAAATTGTTTTTCGTAAATTCAAAAACAAGCCGAAAAAAGTTATATATGCGTAACCTAGGTAACACAAACTAAATCAAAATTTAGCTGCTCTGTGGTTTATGCGCATCCTTCCTACTCTTATCTCTCTGATTATTTTGTAGGGAATATTTCATCTATGGGTTTACGACGTTAAATTTTAAGTATGTTGGTAGCCTGAAAGTTAAAAATGGCGACTCCCAGTGTGTACATCAAAATTTGGATGCGATGATGTTTATGAGCGTTCTCTTTACTCTATATCTCTGATACGAACTGATATTCTCACTCAATTGGAGATGATGTCTTAGAGGATAATGACACTTCAGAAACCCTGTTAATACTTGTTACTGTGCGTAGGTTCAGGCGGTTTGTTATGTGGTAACAAATTGTTATACCTCAAAATACAGCTTTTCTGTAGGAAATTTGGTAAATATAGATTGCCTTCAAAAAAAATTGAAAATGAATTTAAGATAATCCATATACACTTATAATTTCAAACTGCAACTAAACTGTATGTATGTACATACGTATTTATGTATATGTCTACGTGACAATATGTGACAAGTACCAATTTTTGTCGCGAGAATAAAGCAGTTGTAAAACTGTCGAACAAGATAGCGAGTTATTTATAAAATACATATTATGCATGTCTAGAGACTTGTAGTATTTATGGTACGGCTATCGGTAGGTGTCAACTCTTCAATTATTATTAAAAACATTTCGTCTATGTTTTCTACTAATTGCGTGTGGTATCTGTGTGTACAGAGTAGTCTGTTAGTAACCACTGGCTTCCAGATAGCAATCATAACTTTGAAATATGTGCGCTTATATACATACAGAGACAAAAAGTTTTAAAGATCTAAAGATAATCCTGAATTAATCTAACTAATATTTTATCTTGTTCCATATGGTACCTGTTGCTGCGTGTAATATTTGACACACTAGGTATATAATAAGTGCGGACAAGCCAGAATTGCCAAGAATAAAATTACATTATCTTCTGTACGTTTATAATCTTATTTCAACTATTTTTGTAGATTAGTGGCAACTAATTACTGCTTAACGTTAAGTAGAAGTTGCTGTTCATGAAAGTTAATTAAGCGCAGGGTAAATAGGTGAAGGAACCTTGCTTAATTTTCGTTGCTACTAAAATAAACAGATCCTCCAAACTTATTTCTAAATTGACTTCACTCTCGTTCGTATTCCTTGCTTAGGGTGATGCCTCTTAGCTCGGTTTTACCGATGTTATAAAGCTGCGTCAGTTTCCAATTTATTGCTGTTTATTCCTAAAGGACCAATAAATTCTATAACTTGAGATGATATTTCTGTAATTTTGTTGTAAGTTGTATATAACTACCTAAATATCATGACGTTTTAACTGAATATTATTACATATTGTGTAAGATTGGGTGTTGATATCGTCGATTTGAGTTTATGTATAATAATCATATTATTATTTTTTGGTTAACTACTTATGATTAAAATTGTTCTATATAGATATACATATATAGGTACATATTTAATGCGCTTTAATTCTGCCAATAGTAATTCTTGGATAATATTAATTATTAATTGCATATTGACTTTGTCGTGTTCGGTCGTATAATGGTTCCGGTAAATCTTCCAAGCAATATTGATCAAACAATATTAATTTGGGAATAGGTTCAGACTTGAACGTAATGGTCTTTACAGTGTAATTCATAAAGTTCGATTTTTGCTTTAAACATAAAATTTTATCAAATGCTATTTCAGAGGGATTACTATGAAGCCGACTTCGAAAAATGGTAATTTTCTTTTTGATGAACCATTATGTAAATTAGAGGAAAGCGCTTAATAATTATGAGTTGTAAAAAATTTAAAAGAACGTGAGATAAATCAAGTGCAAGTGATGCACTATGTAGTCCGGCAGTTAAATTTGTGCTTTTATATTACTATCAAGATTTATAATAGTTATAGTCAATCAGCTGCAATATACCATACACTACTGTACAAAAGAAACCAGCACTTATAAATATTCTACAATAATGCGAGGTACTATAAATAAATAACCTATAATGACAATAAAATTTTTATTATGTAACTAGTACGATTGCTGCGAATGTTAGTATTTTGTGTGGCCACCTTTAAATTTAATAACGTGGTTGATCCTGTTCTGTGCGCTATTCATGCAGTTTCTGAATAAATTCATTGGGGATTTTGGCACATTCGTCTTGTAAAACTGTTCACAGTTCTTACACATTGTTGGCTGATTATTCATATCTCTTTTGATCGAGATAAT
>SMLS01024796.1:0-14252 GCA_004785975.1 Popillia japonica | reverse complement strand
TCCTTGTATAATAGAAGTCATTCTTAGCTCACAGAATTGTATTTACAATTTCTATATACTGAAACGGCCTTATATGAGAATTTGCGTACATTATCGCCGTCTCTTGTAGGATTATTAGATTATAATAATCGTCCTAGATACAATATCAGAAAGAGTAGGTTTTTAGAAGCATGAATTTACATATAAGGACCTTTCAGTGGAGATACAGATATAATATATTGAAAAATCAATATCTCTATATTTATTTTGAAATACATATATAAACAATCTCTTTGCACGCATACTTGCCTTCGTGTGCTAAAAATGTACTCAGTGCGTCATTTATAAAAGATTAAAAAACAATGCAACCGATATTTAAAAACTTCTAATATTTTACAATGTAATAACATTCTCGTTTAAATAACCTAACCAGTATATGGCATTAGTGACTGACAGCTCCATATTCAAATGTACAATGTTTGTAATTTGTTTATTGTTGTTGTATTAGTAGTTGTTCCAGTTCATCTGCTGATCGCAGCAAGAAAGCTGCTGACTCACGATAACCAGTAATCAGCTGCCTGACTGCTGCCATCTCTCCTGTATTCAATTTGTGATTTAGGAGTGGTTTCTGCTTCATACTTAAATCGGCAGGTCCTGCAAGCAATCATCGAAATTATTTTGGACAATGTTTTAAAATTCTGTATTGCGTAATAAAATAATGGGATAAAATGTACCAAAATTATTAACATTATTCATTAGGTATAACTTTTGAAAATTTTATAATAATTACCATTTGTAATTAATCCACTAGCGGTTGTAAACGGTGCTTGCCCCGGAAATAGGGGATACGGGCCCGTACGTTGGAACGCTTGTGAAAAATTTGGTCTATACATGGCGGTTGGCGCTGAACCTGCTGTACTTGAAATGCCAATCCCATTCATTGGTGTAGACACAAGGCCTGTACTTGAAACACTGTAACAAAAAAATGTAAATGTGCAAGTTGTAATGACATTAGTAGCGTCTGTTGCATAATGCAATATAACACGCTAGAGTAAAGAACTTGTTTGGATATATAACTGAGTAATAGATTCTGACATTCGATGTTTAAAATGAAACTATGATCGTAAAGTAAATCCCTTCCTCCCTCAAGCATAGCTTTTTGAATGAAATGTTTGCAAACGTGTTTGGTGAACACGTTAGTATAAAAGCCGTATCTTACTTCCAATACTACGTGGATGAATACAACACATACATCTAAAGAAATACAATCTCTAATGTATAATTTCAGGTACTCAGTGAGCTGAACAATTATGCTTGGACAAGTTAGGTTGGTTGGGTTTTAGCTTGTACGAATATATCCAAGTTTCGCAACCTGTTATCTACGAGTTTGAAAGCGTTATGATAACTTTCATTTTTTTCGGATTTCTATGAAATTGTGAGAAATCTATCAAGGAGATAATTTTTTACCACTTCCACATTCGTGCAAAATCTAATGGGATGCAGTTTTTGATATCTCTTTTAAGCTAAGTGGCAGCCAAATTACGTTACACAGGCATTACGGCATTTTGAAATAACACTAATTTTGCTGGACCTACCGCCAGTTCTTGAAACTACTCTCAATACTAAATGTTGAAAGAAATTCACTATTATAAAAATATGAACCCTAAAAAGAAAAAAATGATTTCTACTACTAATTGCCATTAAAATTTGGCGTTTTTTCTTTGTATTGCCAAGAACTGGTCCTAATTTAACGTTAATAGTGACTGGAATATCACCTAGGTCAAAGATATGCAGCAATTGTGTTAGTGGCAGCCTTACTCTACTCTGAAGATCCGCTATGTTGTGTATGGTTGCACGAGTTTCATGTTGCATCAGAAAACACTTTTTAATTTTATAGTAATTAGTCCTTTGCACCAAATTTATCTAGTATTTAAGTCACGTGCCAGCAATTGCCTAGTTATTAAAGGAATTCTCGTTGGTTGGGTAATATTTTTGAGCAATGGCTCAATCAATGGAGACAAAATATTAGTAGTAATATAGTAATTACAAATTTTATAATGCCAATTAGTTTTTCCACTTTGGTCAATTAAAACCCAATTAATTTAAAAATCAATTTATTCTAGCACCTAAACATACTAGTTTTTCGTATTGATACTTCTTCAGTAGAAGACATTGGCTTTTAATTTGTGTCAAATAAATAAACAAAAACTAGCCGTCCCTACCAACAAAATTATCTCAAGAAACTCTCAAAAATTATTGATACATAGGATTATGTTCGCAATATCATAATAACAACATAACATAAATTTTGTAAAAATACAACGATAAAGCAAGTAACAATCAAATAAATTAAATCTAGCTTACCTTAAATTTGGTTTTATATCAGGTGTAAGTGATAATCCTTTAGACACAGAATTTGGTGTACTAGACGGAGTTGTTGAGGAAGGAAATACGCTAGAAACGTCGGCTTCTATTTTTATAGGAGTAGATCCTGTGAAGTCTAATCCCCTGTTTATAGGAGCCGTCGTATCCGTGGTCTGAAATTTTAAAATAATTAAGTGCAAAACGTTAAGTTTAATTTCGCAGAAAACTGCATTACTTTCAAGGGTTTAATTGAGATTGTAATGGTTTAATTTATATGTGCCATTCCTACTGTGTTTTAACGCTGCTGCGAATATACACCAACATACACAGTATTTAGAGAGAAAGAGAAGAAAATATTGCCATATGGCCATATTGACAGTAATAGATAAATAGCTATTAATAAAGGAACTTACTATAGTCCCCGGAAGCAGAGGCATTGGTTGACTAACTGGTTCTAATCCAAGACGCATCCTTTTTGCGTTATGGCTTTCATTTTCACACGCTGTTGCTAAAATTTGTTCTGCTTGTACTGAGGTGAGATGAGCTGGGGTTGGTCGCGTCTGAAACGAAAAAGTCAGTAAATAAATTGTAGCCTATAATGTTAGCTATTTTTATATCTAGTACACGGAAGAGACACCACAGCAGCAAGGAATTATCATTATAATAACACTGCTGGAAATAATTGACGACCACATCCTGTATAATCTGAACGCGTAGTTCTAGGGCAGTGAAATTTGGTATAAAAGCAGTACTAAACTAGTACAACTTACCCTCATGCGGAGAGCCCCGTAACCTTGCTGGGGGGAATACACCAATAGCGGAAGTATCCCCTCGCGAGTGGTGCGTGCTATCGCTACACGACGAGGCATGGAGTCATTAAGTCCTCGTATGGCAGCGAGAGGGATGGTCGACCATGTCGCCTCAACTCGCCGTCATAGCTTGTCAACGTTAGACGGGGGAGTCGGATAACGTTGAAGTCTCCGACCAATCATATCTCAGACATGTTCGATCGGATTCAGATCCGGAGAACGAGCTCGCCATGGAAGCATTCGTATACGATGCTCTTCCACAAAGCACTGTACTTCACGTCCGACGTGTGGTCGATCGCTGTCGTGCATGTATAGCAGACGTGGGCGCCGCCAAACTTAGGAAAGCACACCGGGCCGTAGCACCTCATCTACGTATCGGCGACCTGCACACGCAGCAGACGTGTACGTCCTCCATATGTAACAGCACCCTATACCGGAATGTCCTGTTGGCGGTGGATATGGCGTGGTTGAACGCACTGCTTGAGTAGACGCTCACCAGGTCGCCGACGAATCAAAATTCGCGCATCACCGACGCCCAATTCGAATCTTAGATTCGTCGGAAACCAAAATGTGTCTCCACTCGGCAACCCACCGATGCCTTACGGTGACCCACTTTAAGCGTGTGCGGCGGCGTCCAGGAGTGAGTGGAAGCTTCTGCAACACACGGCGCGCTCGTAGTCTACGCTCCACCAAACGCTCCCGTACTGTTCGGGTAGTGAGTGCGCCTTCTCTTCCTGCTCGAAGTTACCTTGAGGACGACGCACGCGACATTACAAAAGGTCTCGCTCGCGGCTGAAGGCGCGTACGTCCTACCTCAGCCCATTCTTGCCATGCTCGTTGCACACCCGATAACGATTGCTAGAAACGGTGCGCGATCTCGTGAAAGGATACACCCGCCATGTGCATCCACACAAACATTCCTCACTCTAAGTCGCTTAACTAGCGCGATCGATCGGCCATTATGCACCGAATACTGGACCTTCACACCACACTAAGAACGATGGGTTTCTCTCACCCCTGTCGGTCTCCATGCCGACAGCATGTCGGTCATTGGAGCCGTTCGGTAAAAAATGCGGCGATAGCAAAAGTCGAAACTCCGCTGCATAAACTCGTCTATAGAAAAACTTCATGCTCCGCAAATTTTATGGATATATCTTTACGCGTTCAGATTATACAGATATTAAGCATTAAAAGTAATAATACCATAGCATGGCGTATCGTCAGTAATCTAGTTAAGAATTAAGTCACATTTACACGGTGAGGTTGGTTACAATGTACACCACATTATTGCTAACCTTCGCAGCAACTATACATATGAATAAAATTGAGGCAGTTTTCATTGTCGAAACGCTGGTAAAATTGCTTGTTTTATAAGAAGGAACAAAAATTAAACCATATATTGGAAAGACTACGACAGATGTATTTCTGATTATTATTATTATTTACAGTTATATATCAATGGTTATATGTAGGTACGCAACTTGAATAAGCACAGATTAATGTAATACGTATGACACAATTCTCTAGGAGCTTTATTCTAGACAATTTTAAAATTATCTGCATATGAATATTTTTGCAGCCTATTCTATATTTTGTCTACAGTATCTTTCAAAAGAATCTTGAACTGCAGTTATAAAGTTGGTGATCTGATATGTTTCTGTGAGTAATTCTCTTTTTGATATAGCCTAAAACTGAAGACAAAATATTTATAAATACGTAACTTAAAGTAGCGGAACATTGTCGATTAAGGTTTAACTATCCAACTGAACTAAAGAATGTCTGGTGAAATGATTTGCAACGGAAAAAAGATTAAGTTATGTAGTTGGCTTTGCAAATGCATATCTATTGACAAAGTATCTAGTAATATAGTTCTTGCTGCAGGATAAATTAAATACTTTTGAACAAGGAGAATACGAAATCATATGCTTTATAACATTTTATGTCAGTTAGAAGCTCACCACGAGGTCTAGTACTTCACGCGAATACACAGCTGCATAGCTTATGGTATGGTAGGTGGTATCTGCAGTATTTCAACGATGTAAGAGCACTGTAGCCAGTCCCGATTTAAAGTAGTTAACTTACGGCGTCTGTCTGAATAATTAATTCCGCTTACCGCATGATTTCGAGAATCTTAGCTTTATCAGTGCACGGGGGGCCCACACCGCCGTACTAAAGTAAGTGAACTCTAAAAATACTCACAGCGTCCCAAGGTGAGTTCGGATCCCGCGCCCTCTTATTCCTCCTGCAAGACTTTAAGTACGTTCTTATCCTCTTTCTCGCTCGCTCTGCAAACTCGGGGAACTGCCTCGTACAAGAATCAATGATTGCTTGGATCTTCTCCTTAGGTTGTTTACTGATAGGCACCATCCTATCTAAATTTTCGTCTACAAACAGCCTGACAAACATCTGAAAATCGAAAAAAGGTTATAGATTTTAGAAATATTGCAAGTGCGAAAATTCATTGCGTAGCTAAATTGAGAAGCATGCAACTATCGAAAGATAGTCATTTTTACTTGATCAGGTTACTCTGCAAGTGTAAGTATAAAAATATATTTTTTAAATTTTTAATTTATTTCTTTTTCTGAATGTGATTTTTTGAATTTTTAATGCGTTTCATTACTATTTCTCTGCAAATTTGCGGTTGGGGTAATCTGTTAGACCAATTCTTTTATGGATTTAGTTAATTAACCATGTACAGTTTTACATATTTTATGAAATACTGTACCATTCTGAAAAATTAAAATACTTTTTTTAATATAGGATTTTTATTACTTAGATTTCCTGAAAAGTCTAAAGTAAGATTGCTATGGAATTACTAGAATTTGTATACAAATATACGAGATACGTAGGCACGTACCCATTCGTGCCGAGTCTGTGTTACATAAACTGATGAAAACTTACATGGTTGAACTCTTTTAAAGCGCCAAAGACTTTGAATGCTTCTGATTGGAGGAAAAATGATATTATTTCCCGAATTTCTAATTCTAAGCCCATAAACTGTTCTAATCTCTATTATCACATCATCTATTGTCACTGAATATAATTGGAAATTTGGGAGTGCGAATACAGGCCAAGTGTTGTGTGCTCCGAAAACCTTGTATTCACCAATTCGCTAATGATCTTCAGCACGCAGCTGAACTCCATTGCTTTAAATAGTTATACAGGGTTATTCGCGCTACCTATACGTCACGGAATATTGTGGCGAAAATACGTGACTTTCAAAAAGTTTGATTTTTGGGATATATGCAGGTTTACTACGGGTACCTTTCAAAATTACTTTCATATTATACAGGGTGTCCCAAAAGCTCTAAAAGTATCAAAGTTATGTTTTTTTTAATGGAACACTATGAATGTTATTGCATTTTTGGATTTTTCGATAAAAATAAGTGGCTGTTTTAATAAGGTTTATTATGCCTAAACCTTAAGGTTTTTTCAGTAATTTGAATTTTTTCCAAATGTACCCTTATTTGCAGAGTTCAAATACTTAAGAAGTATTAAAGTTATGTAAGAGAAAATTACAATTAAGTGTACCAATAGATCAGGTAAATTATACAACAATACAGTCATATTGGGTCATATTTCGATGTTATGGTTCGTTATTCATTGTAACGCCAATGCGGATACCTCCATAAAGTCGAGCCAGCTTCCAGTGTATAGGCGTGAAGAGCATTCATGGTGAATATGCTGTATGGTTTGTCTTGGCGCACCGCAGTCACATTTCGGTAAAGCTCTTTCTCCCCATCATAGTGAGTCTGCGCACCTTCCATGTCTGGTGCGCACCTGTTAAGTGCCGACCATTGTCTTCGTTTCAAATCGGTTCCCGTGATATTGCAGTTGCAGGCTTCGAACCAGTTTTGCAGCATTTCGTTTCTTTGTGAGTTCCAGTCGTGCAGCCACTGGCTTTTAGAGTTATATCCGTTATCTAGAAGTGATTCAGCCAGGCATAGTGTCGGTTTTCTGGATTTTAGCCGTCTATGTTTCAGTTGTGGGGGGTCCTTATGAACAGGAAGTGCTGGGTTGGTGGCTATTTTCCTGTACTCTAGTAGTTAAGAGTGCCTATTTGCTACGTATTTCAGGTGGTGGCATGTTACACAGTACTGGCAGCGAATGCAGGGGAGTAGATTTAATGGTTCCAGATTAGCCACATTGTATTATTCAGTTGCCTATGAACGAGCCCAGTATGCCAGCTATTGATCCACATTGCAGTACAATATTCGGCCACCGGATATACAATGGCAAGGATGAGGTATGTAGCGTTGTTGCAGTTGCGCCGCAAATGGTTCCGCGCAATTTCTGGATTATATTATCTCTGGTTGCTATCTTTGCAGCGATGTTCTCCATGAGTTTTCGATATGTGAGAGTGCGGTCCAAAGTTACACCTAAATACTTAGTGTGTTTAGTGTGATTCAGGGTGATATCTCCTAGTTGTACTTCCACTACTGCGGTGAGCATTTTATTATTAAGATGAAATGTCTAGTACAGCTAGTTCGTTATTCAGGATAGTTTCTGCTTCATTCAGAGATATATATCTAGTCGCCAACGTTATGTTATCCGTGTAGCAAGATTTTTCCTCTTGTGTGGTCGGAAGGTCTGATGTGCATAAGTTGGACAAGAAGGAAGCCAGGATTGACCCTCGAGGCAGGCCGTTATTAATAACCTTGCTATCGCTAATTTTCTCGCCAAGAACCACCTTGAAGCATCTATTACACAGCATATTCTGTAGTAGCCGTGCTCTTGTTTGCCGCGGTATGATTCTCAGTAATTTATAGATCAACTTCTCCCTCCTGACCGTGCCATAAGCCGATATCAAATCTAAGAACACGGCTGCAGCTTTTAATTTTTGCTGGAAGGCTGTTTCTACGTATGACATCAGTGCTTGCACCTGGTCACAGCAGTTGCTGCCCAATCTAAATTCCGCCTGCTCAGGAAGTTCGTACTCCATAATAATGCTGTTGATTCTGTTCAATAGGAGGCGTTTGCAAAGCTTATAAGTCTAATTGAGCTATTATTTTTGCAGGCAGATGTCCAGATGACATAATGTCGGAAAAAATTTGCGTCAGCCATTGTATGGTATTTTTTCCGGCAAAAATTCTGGGTGGATACCGTCGAAACCCGGAGCCTTGCCCAGTTTCATATCCTCGAATGCAGTGATAAGCTCATCATATGAAGAAGGTTATGTAATTAACAAATAGGAGAATTGTACGTAGAATAGGACGACACCGTGGATGTTGTAGATTAATACAATATTAAGTTGAGCACACAGCATTCTTGGACAGCTAAATCAATAAGATATATTCAAACGTTTCAATCTTATTGTTAGCTCGCGTCAATTTCGTTTTATAAACTGTGCCTAGAGGTGCTCAACAAGTTATACAAAAACACATACTACAGCAACCACATCATATGTAAATGAAAAATACAGTCTTTTGTCTTGCCATAAACCTTCTGTCAAATTATATATTCAATAAAAAAACTTGTAGGCAAATATGTGGATGTCTAAAATGTATCCTCAGGTCAACCAACCAAATATCAATGACCTCATAAAAACACCTAAACTATCAGGGACACTGTTCGCTTTCTTGTATGGGGCATAGGAGGAGTGCTAATGGATACAACAACAACCTTAAGTTAACTGCTCCAGACAAATTTATAAAGCAAATCAAAAAATGGCATTTTACATAATATTTATTTTTCTACTTGCTATATATCTATTGTAGAACTTTAACGAAATGTAAGATTTAACGCAAACATATAAATAAATGAAAATTTGCTGAAGCTTTGCTCTATAGTTCAGATTGCAGGTTGTCGCTTGATAAATTAGTAGGTATAGTACTGTATGTAAAACTTACATTGAACGCTTTCAGTCTTTCCGGATCGTGAGTCTGTGTGTCAATTTTGTCATCACTTTCATCGTCGTCATCGTCTTCGTCGTCTTTGTTGCCGCTGGAACTCGTTTCATCGTGCGCTGATCCTGTTTCAGCGTTTACCGGACTCTGAAACAAAGAGAAAAAATCTAATTAGCGCACAACTATTATTGCTAATGCTAGGGAACCTACGGTAAATTTGGATTATACTTTTCTATTTGTCAATTTAATTATAGCCTTTCTAAAGATTGGTACGGTTGAAAAGGAACGTTCTATTTTTCTAGTTAATTAAATTCATCCCTTAGATGCTTTAGATTTAGTAACAGGTTTCAGTCGTTCATAGTATAAAATTTTCTATTTGATTCTTTTTCTTGAATTGTTAGATTTCGTCAAGTATAAGTTTAATAAATGCTTTATAAATTACGTTTATTCTTTGAATTTTTATTTGCTTAGTAAGTGAAGATGTAGCAAGCAGCAAAAAACGGCGAGGCAGCAAGATTTGCATACACACCAAATCTTTTTTTTGTTATCTTTGCAAAACATTAACAAACAATTAAGCAAAAATCATACAGCTCACCAGAGAATATAAAGCAAGCTTTTTGTTAAATTAGCAAATTTTAACGTGACCTCGGAATAAAATGACGACAATGTGGGATGCATATCGAAAAATGATTTGAAGAGAACATCAAGAACATCGGGAAATCCCTCTTAGCAGTTTGAAGAAAGAAGACATCCAAGATTATCGTTAAACTGAACAGATCGCAAGCAACAGCATTAAAATTTTTATTCATTCAATGCTTTCATTTGGCATGAACACAATTGCAAGGAAAACTATATGCTCACTAATGAAATAAAAACTCGGGTAATGAGTCTATAACGGACTTCGAACATTAAAATGGGTAAGAATATGTATATGTATAATGCATTTGGCAATTAATGGTAATGACAAATTTGAGAACAGGTTTCAATTACTATTATCGTATTGAACACTTGCAACCAACAAAAGAATTATCAGAAACCATCAAAAGATTATGGCTTCATAGATTTAGATCTATTGTACCACACAAATTTTGCTTCAATAAATCATTATATCATTCCTAAATTAAAAGAGAACGGGTGTGGAGGAAGTATTTCTTCAGACGATTGCCTAAAAGATGTGGACGAACGATTTTGACCAACTTTTATCAAAATCATTTTCTTAGATTTTACTAGAAAATGTAGCAATAAACATGTTAATTAGTCTCCGATAGTATTTTCATACGTAAGTACATTGAACTCTTCATTCAAAGCTATTTAAAAAAAAACTGACACATCAGCGTTATCTCGTAGTTTTTATAACAGCGATAGCTGTTTTTGCTATGTCTTGCGTTACTTTGATCAAGGTAAACATATTCTCGATTCATAGGCGGCATATTACAATTCATAAGGGAGTCGTAATAAAATCGGTGTTATGTTGAAGTTAAAGTGAAAAGGGCGATGCTGCCGTTTTCTGCCCCAAGCGTTGACGACAGTGGTCCGCAGCCAAAGGAAGCACTAATCGTGGACGGTATGAAGAAAGTCTAAAAGGCTCGAATGCGACGATATACGCTTCTTTGAACTTCTTCTCCAAACCATTGGTCAGCGATTTGACGCAAAACGGTCTGGTAGAGCTAGATGACTGAAACACCTACCAGTTGGTGTTCCTCGTGTTCCTCTACCTTCTTCTGTCCACACACGATACTCACGCATTACCGTCATTGCAGTACAATTAACGTGACGGCCAATTTCGCGATAGGACAAACCAATATCCCGATAGGCAACAATTCTACCTCTGTGAAAGTCACTAACACGTTCAGTCAGTTCACTTCTAATGTCCCTGAGTATTTTAAAATCTAAATACTTTACCTACAAACATAGTTTTGACTAAGTACATATACAATTAAAAAAAGACATAAAGTAAAATCGTATAATCCTGGTTTTATTTTCGGAAGACAAAAGGTTGTATAATATGATGTGATAGTTCTAGACATTGGTGTTTACACATAGCACACTAATGTGACAATGTTTAAATGCATCATAAAAAACGGGTAGTAACGCCTCAATTTTAAGCTTAAATTAATAGGCACTGCACCTTCCAATACCACAATTCCCTTCGCATTCACTCATGTCATCGTTGCCGCCGTCTTGTTGACTGAGACACACCTTTCTGCTTTTAACTAATTCGCTCCGTTCTCACAAATTAATTATCTCTCACATGTTTAATTCTTCATTTCACCGTAATTACGGTTTAAAGCGCGAAAATTGATTGTCCTCGTGTACCCCGTGAAACTCTATTGGATTGACTGGCCGGATACAGTAACGAAGTGTGCTATGCAGGAATAATTAATATTCAACAAGGCAAGTCATCAGATATACACCATATATACACACAGACCGCGAGTCCTGAAGGTTACGCAAAATAACTCGCACGTGCAGTTTATTTTGTCCAATGTTGAATTACGCCGGTATTATGGACATTAATTAGTTACTATTTGTACAAGAATTGAAATTTTAGTTGAAATTATATTGTGATAGAATTTTTTTTTGTGTTACTCGTTTTTATTGCTTTCAAACGACACCTATCTCCAATGTTTTGGACCAACGCAAGATAGTCCCCAGTAAATGAAAATTACTCGTCTTTCCTTGGCTTGGCGTCCTTCCTTCTTGCAGTAAAGATAATCAATAACTTTAAAAAGCTTGCTTCAGTTTGCCTCACGTTGGAGCAAATAGAGCAACTCCGTGTTGTACTACATCTATACGTAGAAATTACATTTGACTTACATAATACATATGTACATACATACCTTGAATGCGACATGATTGTTTATAATAATTGACACATGCATAGACAGATTGTCAAAAAATATTTTGAACTGCGAATAGGATTCCACATTACTTAGAATATTTTCCAAACCTTTTTGGAAATATGTCTGGAATAATACCTAACCGATTACAAGGTAAAGTAGCTGTAGTTATTGGGTCATCTGCTGGAATAGGGTTTGCAATAGCGCAAAGGCTTGCTAAGGAAGGCGCAAAAGTCATTATAAGTGGACGTAAACAGCAAAGAGTGAATGAGGCTTTAAAAGCTTTTGAGAGTGGATTAAACGTCTTAGGTACAGCTTGCCACCTAGGAAAGTACAACCAACGAATAAGAGTGTTAGAAATGGCAAAATATGCTTTTGGTGGTCTCGATATATTGGTTATAAACGCAGGAGTAAGTCCGGTACTCTATGATGTACTCGATACGACACAAAGAGCCTGGGATAAAATGTTCGATATAAATGTAAAAAGTTATTTTCAATTAGCAAAAGAGACGGTCCCATATATGCAAGAGAGAGGGCGAGGAAAAATAGTGATTACCGGAGATATTAATGGTTACCACCCACATAGCAGGTTAGGTGCTTACGCTGTAACAAAAGGTGCTATAATTGCGTTAACAAGGACAATTGCCGTACAATTGGCAAAGCAAAATATTACCGTAAACGCAGTGGCGCCTGGCATTATATTAACAAAATTCTCTGAAAGGCTTCGAAACTCTGAAAATGCGAATGACTTTCTGGGCCAGATTGCACAAAAGCGATTTGGCTCAACACACGAGGTTGCTGGGCCTGTTGCTTTTCTAGTGTCTGACGATGCCAATTACATTACTGGGGAAATAATTTGTGTGGCTGGTGGTGTCGTATCACGCTTATAACCATTATCTGCATATGTAGTTCGTGACAGTATCTTAAGGCTACTACTACAAGGCTGACATAAATTAATTAATCAGTGTACAATGTAATGTAATTATTTAGAGGAATTTAAGAGGATATATCTAGAAAATTTGTTAAAAATTGTTTTATAGTTAGTTTAGTAATTTGTTTTTTTTTTAATTTGTAATCCGTTGTAAATTAGGACAGTCTGACAAGAATCGAATAGAAGTGCACAACAAGATACATACTTTTGTTTCTCTGTTAGTTATTTTTTGGTGACCATAATTTCTACTTCGCCACCAAAAAGTTTTTATACCTCCGATTTTTAGATTGGAGGAATTCTGTGATATTCAGAATCTTATCTATATTTATATGTGGATTCTTATTTCAGAAAAGTTGCAACTCGTTATAGAGCGCATTCCTTAAGTAGCGGATAAATTAAAAGAAAATAATAAAAGGAGTTTTTCAAATATAAGCTCGAACATGTCGTGTGCCAAGACATAGCTATGATGTCATCAGTCCTTTTTTATTGTATAATTAGAAAGATCAGATGTTTTTGCATACGATAGGGTACCTAAATATGGATGGTGGATGACTAAAGAAAGTTTCAAGAAAAATTTTCATAAAAGTTAGAAATTAGATTATTTCTATCTATTGAATCTATTTCATATACAAAATAGGCACTACGTCAGACATGGCTTTTAGTTATCATGATAAATGTCTCAAACAGGTACAGTTCTATAGAATACTTAAAATATATGAATGCAATTTTTTGAAAAATACGAAAATTAGCCAAATGATGATAAGCACAGTTGAGGCAAAACTGAGCAACTAAAGACGATAGTGGCTTCCAAACTAAAATGTACATAAATTTGTTAAAAAAATAGCACGTAAAAAATAGCATTCGTAATTTTTCATTTCCATAATTTATTCCATACACTTTAAAATCAGATATAAATTTAACGGTGATATAACTTTTCACTTACCGATTGATCACGATTAGCTGGAGGTGTAGCTTTACCTTTAGCTAAACCTAATGCAGAATGGTACTGCGCCCATAGCCCAGCCATTTCTTCGCTACCAGGTACTGACGATAAATCCGGAGCATCACTATTGCCGTTTCGATTGCCTATTCAAACAGATAAATCTACAGTGAATATTCGTTACAGATTTAAAAAGAGCGTAAAGTTAGAACGATTTAAATGAAAGTGTTAATGAATATTTTAGTCTGTTTTAATCGAGTATTGACAAATGATGAGTGGATAAGTATCGATCTTGTTTAAATTAGTAAAATCTAGAAAAGAGTATGCTTTTACCTTGAGCCTGATTGTGGTAGTTCCAAGCCAAGAGCATCAACTTGAGTTTGTCGGTGTCTTTCATTGTCCCGGATCCTGCACAGCCAATCATATCACGAAATTAGCAGGGTTGGTATGTAAGAGCAGTAGGAGAAATGAAAATAATTGGGAAATAATAAGTTATATATTAATCAGAAAGCATTACGCAAATTAGAAATGGACACTAATTGG
>SMLS01024780.1:0-11974 GCA_004785975.1 Popillia japonica | reverse complement strand
TAATATTGCTTAAAAAACTGGCCCATATCATTCTCTAACGTTAGTCCGAAACATTAATTCGAAAATTTACTACATGCCTTCTAAATTGCACGAACTTAAAGAGGAAAAATAATATAGTAAGCTTTTGATGTATACAGGTACACTCACGGTAAGTAGAGATTGGACAGTTTCCATATAACAACGTATTAAAACTGTCCAATCTCTACTTACCATGAGTGCACGAATACTTATGTACATATAGTCAAAATCACGAAAGATGAGCCCTGCGTCATCAATAAATTAACGTATGAATTAAATCAGTACTTCTGATTCATATTAGATATCGTACTTCCGGATATCTTAAAAATGCTATGGCGCGTATTTACGTAACGAAATGTCATCATTTACTTTAAAAAACACCTTTATAATTAAGAAAATAACAGATAAATTACGTTTAAACAAATCAGTTATTATGATATTTGTTTGTAATTTCAAATAGTTTATTATTATTTCAATTAAAATTTCAGCAAGTGAGGAAGAAATAAATTTAATGGGTAAGTGATGAATCACAAATTATACGCTTCAACAACAATTAAACATGTTTTATTTGTATAGACGGCACAATGTTTTTTTTTCTTTATGGTTTTTTATTCTTTTTACCGAAGACACACTAATCCTTAAAGCATCTGCTACTCTCTGTAGTAAAATAGGTATATGTATAATATGAAAATAGTAGTAAGTGTAAGAAGAGTTTCTACCTCTTGCACCGATGATAATCGCAATAAGGGTCCATTGTTTTGCTTCTCCTTATTAAAGTATTGCAACAAATTCAATATTAATTGCCGAGATTGTGAATGCAAAGTTCTTCCGTGAGCTGACATAATGTCAATCAATGTCAATAATATTAATATTTGACATTCCGCAAACGGTAGAACAATGTTAATCAAATTACGTCTCTTAGTTGGGCTACATGTTGTTGGTGTAGAAATCCCATTTTTGCTGTATTTCTTCCTTTGTCTTGTACATTAACTAAATAGACTGGAGTAATAAAACGTCGGTCTTACCGATATGTTACGGACGAATGACATACGTTTATATTGTTATCTTTATTTTTAAAGTATTTTGACTAACAATTTTACAATTGTGTGTCGTTACTACATATATCAAATTGTGACGCAGGGCTCAACTTTCGTGATTTCAACTATACATACATATGTTTTGATGTCTTAATTGTAGTCGCTTCTGTTAGTGGCAAATTTATAGAAAACATAAATTATTGCGAGACTTTGCTCATTCTTCGATTCCAACTGTTCATACGTACAAATTTTAGATAGCATAAATTTAGCTTAGAAAATTTTTAAATGCATATTTTACGAAATTAGCCGGATTTCTAAGGAAATGGCTTTACTGCATATGCAAGGAAGCTGCAACACAAGTAAAGTCTGACATTTGCACTGTTGGAGGGTGTCTATAAATAGGTCAAGTTGGAAGCGTTTAAATCAACCTACATTTTACAGTAAACTACAACAAAACTTTTCAGACTGATTTTATTCATATTATGAAATTTGAAACTAACATTTAAATCAAAACGTAATCAGATTTCTTTTAAAACTTGACAAGAAATTATAATTGCCTGTAATTCACTAATTCCATTTCATTTCTGTTAATGTTTTTAAACTCGTAAAGTTACTACAACAATACGATTTAAATTCACTGTGTGTTTCGTACCGAAGTCCATTTCGACTCAACTATTTCGATATTATTCGAACTGATCACACAAACATCAAAAACACCGACATGTCTTGCGGCTTTTGCCTATTAAGTTTCTGTGCTACCTATATGAGAACGACGATTGATTATATGGATTTTACTTACTGCAAAAATGAATAGTCCTTCAATTTTTGTTCTCAGCATCATACATCAAGTACTAAAAGTGGAACATACCTAACAACCTAAGTCTAAAATAATTTGACTACTTCTGGCTACTCATAACTGCATCTGAATGATCAATTGTAATAACGGTATCGCAGTGTTTATATTGTGCTAAATTGGTATGCCCTATTGCGATACAATTGTTTGTTGTTACTTTTAGGTAATTTCACTTGGATAACGTTTGATGACATTTTAAACCTCTACTTTACTAACGTAAAGATGTATTCATACAAACGAGAACAACAAAGACTAGCACAATTAATCGAAGAGGCTTTATGGAGATACAAAATTATATTTCATTAAGATGCTGATGAAGAAGAAGTTAGTCAATAAGTGGATCAGTAATTATCGGAAACTGATACCGAGCAGAATATATATGATACTGATAAATCTTGGTGCGACAATTTATCTTTTATTGAACTATATGGAACCAATACCGCGACATACCACTGCCAAAACAGGGAAAGAAAATATAGTAAACCATTTGCTAGGGAATATGATACGTCGAATAGAAATATTCAATTATTTAATTGACGATGAAATGATCAATATTATAGTGGACTGTACAAATGCATACATAACATCGATCGCCGAAAGCTTCAAACGAGGCAGAGCTACTAAAACCTACCTATATAATTCAAGTTCGTGCTCTAATAGGTTTACTTTCTTTGTCCGGAAAGCTCCTGTATTGAGATCTTTCTTTTCACAATGTCATTAGTTTAAATTCCTGCTGCGTTGCTTACGATTTGACATGATAGAAACCTGCCCAGGGATGTTGCCAACTGACAACTTAGTTGACATACGCAAAATCTATTGTACTTATACTAAACTGTATAATAGGATATCCATATGTCTGAGTTAGTTACAATAGATGAAATGCTTTCTGTATTTAGAAGAGTATGCGGTTTTTGCTAGTATATACAGTCGAAATCGAATTAATATAGCATCAAAATAATTGCACTAAGCTAAGGTATTTTATACCATCAAAATTGAGCTGTATGTGGGCTCGCAACCAGAAAGTTAATACAGGCTCTCAAATAGTCCGTAGAATTGGTTTACAGGAATTTCTCTTCAATTATCATAGAAACGACTCTCTGTTATCGCAACCTATTTCTAAACCTATTACTCATTTTCAAATTATTAGTATGGTTGCTTATACAAGCAAATGCACCATTCATCATCATATACACGAAAAAATGTCTTATTAATTTTGAGTATGCATTGTAGTGACGATATAGATAAGAAAACAGGTGCGCTCTAAATTATATTTATGTACAATAGTACTAAAGGTGGGGTGAATCTTGTCGATAGGTACCACTGTGCCAGGAACACGCGAAGATGGCCGATGGTAATTTTTTGCCACGTACTCAACGTAGCAAGGATAAATTCAGACGAGATATGCATATATACATACATACGATAGCAATAACCATACCACAAAATTCCTGCGAAAATATTCTCAGAGAGAATTTCTCAGAGGAACTTCGAAAGAACTAATAGTACTCTACTCTGTTTTTAAATTCGGAGGAGTAAACTGAAAAGATCCAATTACACTACAAAATTTTTGCTGTTAGGTTTTTGAGCGGGAATTTAAAAAATATGTTGAACATTAATCAAGCATCGATTCATTAAGCATTGATACTCGGCTGAATCGTTTTCTGCCTGAGTTCATATACATATAGTGTGTGATTAGTATTTACATATAGTGTGTGATCAGTATTAATAAGTTATTTACATTACCATAAACGCTATTTAGGGTAGTAGTAATTATGTTTGGGCTTACTGCTTGCAGATATAGCACTATTTGCAGCACTCTTGCACAAACGCAGTGCAAGATGTTTAAATTGCTTTTATATAATTACCTATATAACTGTTCGTGTTTTAAGCTTTTCCTTATTTTTATAATACCAAGTAAAAACGTTTCGCCTTGAGATAAAGTATATTTGAATTATAAAAGTTTCTACGGATCTCTTCAAAATAAAAGTGACATTTCAACGGTAAGAACAAAAAAGTAATTAGGAACAGGAGAATCGGTCCTTAAGCGGTACAAACACCTTTTTCAGTTGAACAAATACTTACTTTAAAATGTCGCTTCATTAGCATTTCCAATTACACACCAAAGCAAATATGGTATGTACAGTACTGTTGAAATACGCTGTTGATGTACTGCGAAGCATGTACAGTCTCTATAGTTGAGCATTTCCATATTGCTATTAGGTATTAATGAAGCTAGTTGGCAAAGTTATTCATATGGAATATTAAACATCAATGAAAACACAATAGGCGCACAGGATTTTGTTACAGCATGACTAATTTATTAACATGTAAAACAATATTTGATCGCTTAATCTTTCAGACATGTAAATGGATAATTTTACAGTAGATGCCTCTTAACTCGTTACAAATAAAGCACCCTATTTACCAGTAAGCTCCATATCGCGTGATATGTATGGCGCTAGAAACGTTCGTGTATTCGAGACTCTAATGTAATGTAATATAATGATTAAGATATATTTGCATATCAGTCCGGTATAACATAAGCACGAAAATCTGAGACGTAATATTTTGTCTCAGCGGATATTATTTGTTTAGTTTCGTACTTTATATGCGTACATTCTCGAATGGAATATTAATTGAGTTAATTTAAACGAAATAAGAATATTTCGCGCAGCAAATGGTAAATTTTAGATCTTATAGCAGAAAAGGTCGACCCATAATATTAAACGAAGTCAATAGAAGGCGAACCTATTCGCATCGCAAACGAAATTCAATTATAACGTTAATCTTTACACATTCTATTAATTTCGGTCTCTTTGGCGAACAGTTTGTGTCACGTTACGATGATCGGTTGGACGAGAGCACCCGCGATATACGGAGTAAATTTTCAGTCGGTAGCAAATAACAAGTGGAAATTTTAATACTTTAAAGCACTGGAAAATCCTTTCATTTTCGTTTATCCTTTCCAAATATTACTAAACCCATTAGTGTTTTCGAGCACGTTTTAAACTTCTATGTAATTTACTTTATATTTCTGGTATTTCAAAAACTTTTACCAGAAAAGGTAATACCCTTAAGGGATAATATTTCAAAGACGTTTGCTTTTGTAGCAAATATGTTGTTCATTGTAAATCAATGTTCAGTAAGCTCTCAAGTGGTGGATACTTTGAAAAATGTTTTACAAGTAAGAGTTAATAGTATAGTAAAATTAAGAACTAACCAATTCAGAAATCGTTATAATAGAAATACAAACAATACATCTTAAAAATAATGAATCCACCAAAAAATGAAATAACCTCCAGTATCTCTTGAGAATTCTCGCCAAATGAGTAAATTGTAAACTCACTATAACCTCCACGTAGTTTAAATATTTCTTTATGAGTATGTAACATTTGAATAATAGAGTGATGTAGTTTCTAGACTAAAATGAAATTATGATTTTCTGATTACACGCTCTATATGACAAATATTAATATAATTTCTCCGAATTGTCGCAATAAGTATGTAAACTATCTAACAACTCTTTTATCAAAGAACCGCATATGTATGTATGTACATAATATGTAAGTATGTAGTTTGGTAAAAAGCTGAAAGAGTTGCTATAACTTTCAAAGTAGTACACTTACCTTCTTTGTTTTAAAAGTTATATTCCACAATGCTTCTATGACACGAGAATTCACAATGTTCTCTGCACGTTAAGTTGAAGCAAAAAGTAATAAAAACAAAAGCCTTTATTTGATAGCATTTACTACGTTTCAACAAAGAGTGCACCAAAGCACTTTCGTTTCACATTGTTTTATTCACTATGTACACGGATCTGTTAGTTCAATAGGAGAAACTTTCCTGAGATAGAATCCTACTACGGGCAAAAAGGACCCCTTTCGCTTTTTCCACCTTCCGGTCCCGCTTAACAATTGAAACTCGAGACGGTCTTTCTCTTGCCTGACTTTACGACCGTTATCTCCCTCTGCATGAATATTTATCGTCCGTTCGTGATATTCCTGCTCTTACATTTTCGTGCCTCCGTTCGTAATATCAATTTCGTTTTTGAGGTCCAGTGCGCCAATAGAAGAATTATGTTGCACGCGTTCGACTACAAAAACGAGTGTTTTTGCTTCCTAAAGCAGACGCAAAAGATGGGCTTAAATTCGTTTATCTGAACACCTGCTTCCATTAACATGCAAATTTTAACGTTTTTGATAAGGCGGCGTAGAGACCGGAGTTTGTTTTTCTGAAAGTGTTCGTGTTTTAACATGTTATACAGATAGCCCGGCCTCGACAATAGAATTATGAAGTAGGTAATTATTACCGGGCGGAAATACGAGATACAACCAATGGATTGAAATTGAACACAGAAATACAGCAGCAGCAAAAGCAAGCAGTCTGCAATTATGATTTACGACTGAAATTAATTTCCTCTCAGTTTCAATGGTTACATGCTGCTTATCGTTTTATCACACGAATAGAATTAGGAAAATTTACTAGAGTCTCAGTCAAATATGTATATAAATTTGAATTTCAAATTGGACGTAGTAAGGACGACTGCATAGATTTTACCCTTTTCTAGTGTTAAAACGAATACATTTCTGCAAAGAGCTTTTTGTTGTCTTACTAATTTTTTCCTAGCTCAATCCTGATTTACCTTTTCAATTACTTCTACTTTTTTGCTGGTAGCTCCATCCTCCATCACCACAGTTGTCTGTATCAAATGCTGATAAACTCTCTAAATATGTCGAATCCACCTTAGTGTCCAGATCTATTTTTGGAACCTATTCTTTTGTGATATTTTCTCAGTTTTAGATATTTATCGCTTCCATATTACATTTACATACGATTAACTTGATGTTCCGTGAGAGGTGTTTTTCTCAAAGCTTGTGTTTGGTCTTTGGACGTTTGCAAGTAGAATATTGTGCTTGTGATGGTAAATTTTGCTGCACTTTAGATATAGGTGTAATCTATTCAACGTTACTACTCTTTAGCGAGTCAACGGAGTAAGCTTCTTGGGTTTTACTACATATTTGTGAATTAAAATAAAAAATTGTCATTGCTCTAGAAGAAAGAAGATCGCAAGGTAAGAAATTTCGAAACTGTTATACAATTGAATTACCTCGTCGATACATTCGAAAAGTTATACTCTATGTACTGGGGGAAGCTCCACGTTATGAGGCAAGCTAAATCTGTTCCGGGAACATATAACCAAAAAATAATGCACTAACCTCAGCAGAAGCAATATTCATACATTGGCAGGAATCCTATCAGGTCAGAGTTGATAATTATTTTCGACATCCCTTTCAAGTTACATACCCATATTTGTTAATAAAAGAATGAATTTATGTACAAGACTGCTTCATTAACCTTAAAACCTTAAGATACACTACCACGGTAAAAGATTTGTCGTAGCGGCGCTCCTTATAATTACTGCGTAAGAGTTATATAGACATTTTCGAAAGATGTTCATAATCCTTTTCTTGAGGAAGTACGTCTATAAAATGTTTGTTCGTATGTAATAAAAGCATATATAGGTAGGTATACGCATATAATATTGTATATCTCTGAAGCCACTCATTTCGGGCCTATGTTCCTTACGAATTTTCATAACAACCATTACAAAATCTCTCCAACTGTACATCTAAGCAAACTCTCTTTCCATAATATTAGGATAACTCGCCTACATTTAAATGGTCCCAAATGACTACTACAAGACCTAAGTAAGGTATGTACTTACGTCCTAAAGATTTTATTTATGTATGTGTGCACGCAGCTACAACCCTTTGTTTTCACCACCCGCTTTATTCTTAATTACATTCTGTAAAATTAATAGGCAGAAGAAGTAAACCATCTTTACGAGATAGTCGTCGGAAATGTATTTCAGGCGATGAACAATAAAATATTAGGGACTTTCGTTAAACATGAAATATAAACGTCATAAAACAACACTTGGGGTTGGAATAACGATGTGATTTATTGAAATTGCTTTTGAAATCAAGTTAACGTCTAGATTTCGGTACTTACTTAAATTCTATAAGTAAGTCAAACGCTGTAAACTTTTGTTTATGGCGAATTATTAATAGGATTTGAATTAAGTGAATGACGACAAAGAAGTAAACTACCTCACCCACATAATTTCATTAAGAACTTCTTAATAATTGTATGCTTTTAGATTTTAAACTGTTAGACTACATTAAATAAATGATATGTGGATATGTCTGTATAAAAAAGGTCAGTTTTTGAAAGTCAAATTTTTACCCGATTCTATATTAAAGCTCAAAAGAGAAATAAAGAACCTAGCCATTATAGGCAATGAATAGGAACCCGCTAAATATTGCGTAAGTGTACAAATTAAAAGAACTTTAAAGGGAGAACAAAAAAAATTACGGTCGAGTTCTGAAAAATGAATCCATTCATTAGGCGTTCCCGAGAGTTGCAAACTTTATTCAAGAATAAATTAAAACATGAATAAAGTCTATTTATATTTGAAAAAGACGTCATTTTTCGCCTTCGGGTATACATACATATTACTTTCGGTAATAATTAAACTTCGATCCAGTTTACTTTAAATTGGTAACTGCTTTTATGAAAGAGCTCTATTATCAGAAGTACTAAACCTGTATGCGAGTTTGAAACTACGGCTAGATAAATTAAATACAAAGTTTTCAGTGCTTGTATACCCGCACGTAGATTATTCAACTGCTACTTCTATCATGAGGAACGGTAGCATGAGATTCCAGGTTTTCCATTGGTGGTTTTGTGTATCTAAACCTGTAATGCGATCGTGAGTTCTTGACTAAACAGCTTCTTGTAATTATTCGAATTAGAACAAGTATGATCAATATAATATGTATCTGGCAAAAGCAAAATGTTTGAATAGTCTTAGTAAAAAAAATCAGCAAAGAGGTTTCTTGAATAAGAAAAGTATATTATATCATGACGAATTCATAAATTTATTTATAATTATGCATATCAGCTGAAAAAAAATATTGTATTATTAGTTGCAAACGCTCCTGTAGTGTTAGAAGTGATAAATAATTTATCTATGGTAGTTTTCTCCGAGTACTATCAACTTGTGCACCTCATACTTGGAAATGATTTTTATAGGGTGCAGCCTTATCTGCAAAATAATCAGATTGGATCAGACTGGGTTGTGTTTGTCATTTTGCAGCTTAATATATTCTGGTATTCATTTTTCTGGGCGTCACTTATGTTGGAAATTCCCAAATCAAAAAGTCTATTGGCAAATAGTTTTGTATTATTCAATCACAACCGTATCCCACCCAAGATAGTAACTTCACAAAAGATTAACAAACACTCAATATGTTCCTAAGTCAGGAAGAACGTATGCATGAAATGTCAATATACCACTAGACTCTTCAGAGAAGGAGCAGTTATACCTGTGGTGTGCTATAAGTAAGGTAAGCTTAATTAGGATGAAGCAGAATGGAAAATGTCAAAGAGACCATGACTTTTTAAGTTGTACCAAAAAATATGTAGATTAACGAGATGAAAAAATATAAACAATGGATGTAATAGTGTTGTGAATCAACAACAATACAATGCACTTTAATCCGGCTTTTAAAATGATGCTGTGTCGAGTACCCTCTGTTAGACATGTTGTCGATATAAACTTGCTTCGATTCAGTCATAGCGCGCACGTTGACTATGTTATACAGTATTCAAAACAGTGCATCGGATCATACCCCACCGTACTAATTGCGGAATCCATGAAATATATTAAATATCCCACCGTAGCGATCGCAGAACAAATTAATTTTTGACTCCTTTAGCCAACCTAGGATTGTTGCAGGTTATTTTATTTTGTATATTTTCTCAAATAGGTAAGATTTATATTATTTACTTATTAGCAGCTTCGTATATCATTGTTTTTATTTCTTCATCTAAAGGATGGGTGCCTATGAAAAAGAACAGGCTCGAATGTTATGTTTATGGCAGGAGATTAAAGATGATGTCAACGATGAAATTATTCAGTCAGCATCTGAAGGCGAAGATGACCACCTAAGCCACGCATCTGATGCCGACACAGATCAAGAAATGGACGATGAAGATTCCAATGATAAAGATAATATAAATCAATTTACAAGAAAGGACGGTACACTGGTTTCCAGATTATGCAAATTTGCGAGTGAGACAAAGAAAAGAAAATATAATTACTCATCTTCCTGGTGTAAAGCCACCATTTAGAAATATCAAGGAAGCTAGTGAAATTTGGAGTCGTTTCTTCAATAATACCATGCTCTCCGATATTGTAAAATACACAAATGAGAAATTAAAAGAAAAACAAAAACGACTCAGTCGTTTAGACACAAAACACCTAGCAAAACCAACAACTCTAGAAGAAATTAAAGCATTTTATACGCTGCTGGAGTTTTAAAATCTGGAAGACAAAATATAAAAGACATGTCGATGGATTTGGAGTAGACATTTTTAGAACTACAATGTGCGAAAAAAGGTTTAGTTTGTTATTGCAATGTTTACGTTTCGATGACCATCAATCTAGGGCAACCAGAAGGGAGGGAATTCTCTAGCAATATATGTTCCCAGTAAGTATGTTACCATAGACGAGAAACTGGAATCTTTTAGGCGGCGTTGTAGCTTCCGACAATACATACCCAACAAGCCGGCTAAATACGGCATAAAAATCTTTGCAGTTGTTGATACTAGGACATACATTCTATGTTTTAAATCAAGAGCTTTACGTGGGAAAGCAGCCTGCAGGTCCATTTGAAGTAAGCAACAAAAGAGAAATAAATATATAAATAATAGAATTGTTACAAAACCAAAACAGAAGCAAACATAGTTCGGTTTTTGCTTTTCAAAAAGAAGATATAGTTATGAGGTTGTGCATTTTTTTTTAATTCTCGCCGTAATATCACTTTTGATATGGTTTGCTAGTTACCCTCTTGCTCTAAGATTGCTACAATAATTTCAACTAACATGTGTTTCCACATTACGTAAGAACAAAAGAGAAATACCCGCAGAATTGTTACAAATCAAAAATAGAAGCAAACATAGTGCGGTTTTTGCTTTTCATAAAAGATGTTTCCGTAGTCTCTTACGTGCTAAAGAATGGCCAGACTATACTATTACTGTCTACTTTACACCATGGCAATAGCATAGATAAAAGCATTGGAAACAAAGAAAAACCTGAGATGATTCTGTTCTACAATTTCACCAAGGGAGAGGTAGATGTGGACGAGCTGTCCAGTAATTACAACGTTGCACGGAACAGCCGAAGATGGCCGTTGACCACATTTTTCTCTCCATTGACTACAGCATGTATCAATTTGTTTGTAATTTATAACGCAAACTATAATAATGTGACAGTAGCCAATCGTCGAGAATTTGTCAAGAAATTATCTCTTGCATTGATTCTACCGCATTTGAACTCTAGGCAAAATAATCACAACCTTTGAAAAGAAAAATTTCGGCCCTATCAGGCAATGAAAATATCCTTGATAAACAAGGAGGCTCTGGAAAAAACAGGTAAAATCAGAGAGATATGTAATATGCAAGCGTAAGAACGATCGAAAATCTTTTTATAAATGTGTTAAATGTAACCAATATAATGATGTTTGGAACATTCCGTTATTACATGTGACATTTGCTCTGAAGAAAAGTCTGATTAAAACTAAATATTTACGGTTACCTTAGTTATATTCTGAATATATGAATGATTTTATTTTATGTTTCGTTTTTGTTGGTATACATAGGTGAATAAATTTTATTTCGTTTTCTTCCACTAAGAGTACCTATATTTTATTACAAAGTCTATTTATGATATATTTTTTCGCGTTGAGTAAAAACTAACATAAATTTTGTATTATAGTAATCTGATTGAATTAAGTTTTATAATTCGCATAGTTATACCCCACCGTACTAATCGTGTCATTAAAGCCTATCTTACTTCCGGTTAAGGTACATACAAGGTATTTTGTATAAATGAGCAATAAATATAGAAATAAGGACAAGTGGTGCAAAACCCATCTATTTACTCTACATATTAGCCTATTATATTATCTTATTAGTACATATCATAACACTTCTACACACT
>SMLS01024709.1:0-38781 GCA_004785975.1 Popillia japonica | reverse complement strand
CTTAAGATGACCCTGAAGTGTAATGTAGTTGCTGTGTATCAATTGCCTTAAGTTCTAATCTACGGCCTCAATAACGATTTTTCTTATCTTCCATTATACGCTTGATGATTCTGTACGTATTTTCCCGTACTTTTTCAGATTTGATCACAGTCTCTATTGCATTCTCCAATTTAAAAGTTTCACCGGTTTTGCGTTTGTAGCTGTACCGTTCATCTTGCTACTTGTTGCGGAGATATTGTGTGTGCCCAGCATCATCCCTTTCGTAGCAGTGAGGGCATCCGTCTATCGTCCAAACGTCTGCATGGTTCACTTCTTTTTCCATTTCTGTTTCAACCAGTCAGCAGCTTCCATTTTCGGTCTGCCATTGAATTTTTGCCATCTTTCGTGAAGATAGTTGGGTATCCACTACAAATCCTAATATTTAGAGTTTTCAGGTTGCCATAGATACACCCGTTGTTTATAAACTGTCACTTTGTTGATGCTTGCGATATAAATTCAGATATTTGATCATTTATACTACATATATTAAACAATGGTTACGTATGTTCGTATGATTGGTTCAGTCTCTTATAGCGCGGATTCCATATAACGCCGTAGATGCGGATTAAATCGATTCAATAAAGAATTTTATTGTACTTAACATATACCGGGTTCTTTTTTTATTGTTACACATACCCCCTATGTGTAACATTAAAAAAATAATTGTCAATGCATTGGCAGAATAGAAGGCAACCAGTGATACACTCATGTGTTGACGTATGAGGTGTGTCTTAGTTTAACGGATTTACCAACTATACTTTTTTTGACATACGTGCAATTCGTCCTATTAGAAAACTATTGAATTTAAGCGCCAAAGGATATTACAATCTGATTTAAGGTTATTGTTATTCATTGTGTACTGAGTAAAAAAAAATATTTTCTTTATTCCACGGTAACGATTTAAGAATTACATCTAATGTAGGTATGTATTTTTGTGTTTGATGTATAACTGGTTGCCTGCCATGCGCTAATGGATTGACAATTATCTTTTTAATGTTACACATAGGGGAGGTGCATATGTGTAATAATAAAAAAAGAACCCGGTATATTATTTTCCCTTTTATGAATGAATAATTAAATACAACGCGCTTCCCATATAACGCAGTACAAATTAATCTGATTCTAATTTTCAGTCTCCTATATCGCGGCTTCCATATGATGCGGTTCTCTTATATCCTGAGAGAACACGTTACCTACCTGCATTGCTATTACCCTTAGCAAGTCGATGTTCACTTATACATCCCAATCTTCCATATTACCAATACATTGGAGTATCTACTCTTTAGCTAATCAAAGTTTATTACTAAAAGTTGTAGGTACTGCAGCACAGTGTTTCATTATTTCTTGCCTGTAATCCTAGGTAACCATCAACACAACAATTTACGTTATTCCTATTTTCGTAAAAATTTAAAAGTGCCTCGTTTTTAGAATTTACGGTTGGCATATAGGGGACACATCCACACTGAATCAACTCGCTCTCCCTATTTATATTTCCTACAAAACCGAGAACATCTGAAACGTATTAGTTAGCTATGCTTTATGTCCTCAACACCTGCCATAATTTACTTCGGGTACGTACAGGGTTCCGATGTGCGTGTTAGATGTTTTAGTGTCTTGTCCTGTATAAACATACATCTTTTCTGTTTTTAAGAACCTACGAACACGCTGAACGATTTTTCAACGGAGACAGATCAGAAGAAACCATTTCCCACACATCGCACTTCAAGGTCTAAATTGGGAACGATTATATCGGTCTCATGAGGAGGTTTAACCTTGCGTTTCCTTGGATACTATTGTATTACGAAGTGTTGATCTCAATTTATGTAAATCAAATAATTGAAAGCATATTAAGAAGAAACAGATGTGTGTGTATGTGTATTAATATAAGCGAATAAAGGCATTATTCGAGGAATAAGTTGAAACAGCAGGGGCAGGCCAGCTGTGATGCAATGATGGCGACATAGATTTTCTCTCCCACAAACTCACCACATTAAATGTTTAGTTCTCACTGAGACAAAGCAAAATAAAAGAGACAACTATCGACAAGTACTTATCGCAAAATAGTTGTTCACTACATGACAACGTGCGTAATGATCCAGTGAGTTTAGGGCCTGTATTCGTTGTATACGTAAATAGAAATATTTGATTGAGTGGTATGGGTATTGTCACATAAAAATTAAGTCCTAATAACCCACTGCCTGATCCTTGCATTATAATAGCTTCCGCTTATAATCTTTTTTACTATGCGACGTATTGCATGAACGATTCCGCGTTGATAAAATCCAACACACCGTCCCGTTGTGTCATTCGGCACATCCACGAAAGCTGTGCTTTCACGAGGGTGAAATCGCAGTCCGGCGGCCATTATTTATTATTTCAATTTACTCTTATAGATTGCGTGCACACACGGGGTTATAATTCCCCGCATTTATTGTCGGAACACGTGTAAGACCAATACGTACGACATATAGCCAATATTATTGAAGGGGACACTCGCTTCTCTTTTTTATCCCGTTCTCATTGAGAAGCGGGCTGCGTGTATGTGCAAGACAGATGTTAGTAGCGGATTCGTTCCTATTATTTTATCGATTCTCCAATCGAGAAATATGTCGCCCCGTTATTCTTTTTCTGTCACCGTTTATACGGGCCAATTGCCGTCGCAATGGAATTTAATGTGAGCTATTGTTGAAAATTGGAAATGCACGGAATTACCTTGTCGCATTGTTGTATTTTTTTATTTGCTTTGCTACGTGATTATATACATAGGTACGTTTGTGTTGGGATGAAGCCCAAGTTTACTTTTTAGTACATCATTTGCCAAATTCGTTTATTGGTATATGCTAAATACTGGGATCGATGCTAAAGCCGTAACAATCCATTCAAACTAATCAATCGAATGTCAACAGCACAACGCATTTACAAATCCTGAATAAATTTACATCTCAATTACGGTAAATTTGCAGAGGGAGAATGTTACCGGATTCTGCGTTGCATACTATGCAAAATCATTAGTTCAAAAACGTTCATGGAATTTAAAGAATTTGTTACAAAAGATAGGATAGGAGAATAATTTATAGAGTATGATAGTAGTAATAATAATGATAATAATGAGGTTTAGGAGAAGTAACGATCGTCACTCGTTAGACAGCATCGTAATAAATAACAGGGTCAATAAAATAAACAGCAATACTACGAATATTTCGTTATACATTGATAACATCTTCAGGAGGAGGAACTACAATTGCATAAAATCAACTAAGTCATGATCGAATTTATATCAAACTGTATAGGCAGAAATTAAAACCGTAAATGCATTGATACAAAATTTTTCGAAAAGCAAAAAACTAGGAAAAGGCACATCAAGCTCTTGTGTGTGTAAATTGAAATGATAACAAATATCGAATGCATCATGCTTTCATGTGCTTGATATTTTCTCAGCGCACTATTTAACAATATGCGGCTAATTTATCTAGGCACGCTTTTTTTATGCACTATTAGCTACTTATAACATACATCACCAATTTTTAGTGTAGGCATATCTTTAGTTTGATTTATTCTTTATATTTATTTATTCAAAGTGAACAGCAGTTTTTACTGAATTCGCCTTGTGTTTGTTAGTTGCTTTAAGTTGTATATATATATATACATATATGTATTTTTTTAAGCTACTACAATAAAGCCTTTATTATTATTATTATTGAATATAAATGAAATATACCAGGTCTGTTCACAAAATAACGCAACGAACATGCTAAAACAAAAGGTAACTGAGCCTATAACAGAGAGAAAATATATGAAACACAGTGCTAAGATTTCCTGTCAGTTTTGAAATTAACGCTATCATTACATTTTATGTGCACCATCTCCATAAAAAGCCTGCTCCTGTAGTTGTTCTCATATTGTAATATGGAGACCTCGTAAAAATTAAACTTGTGGTCTGATTCAAGAGAATGCAATGACACTGCACTCGACCCTTTTTTATACGAACGTCGCTTATGTGTTGGGTTATTCGGTTTTTAAGCCACTGTGAAGTTTGGCCTATATATTTTTTTTGACAATTCGAGCAAGGGATGGAATATATTAAATTTGATCTTTGTAATAACGGTGTTGGTGTTTTTATTTTACTGAATAGGCTTCCCAGGGAGAGTACGTCATACCGAATAAGCCGCGTCTCCGGTATAGACCCGAAAATCCCTTTTATAGAGGGTGTCAAGTGGTTGATATTGAAAATTTTTCGGTACTTGTGAATTGCTTGGACGCCATCGGCAGCTGGTACCGCGAGTGAAGGACTACTGAATATTAATTTTTTAAGTAAATGTTTAGGGTAGCCATTATTTAGGAAAAGTTCAAACAGTAGGTCGCGGTTCTTTTATAGATATATATTTCGAGAGAAAAAATATATAATACAAATTAGAGATACTTATACATTCAGTTTAGGTTGCTGTGGCCATGCACAGGCCGCCGGTGTTAGCTTGTTGAGTTCATCAAGACCGTCTGGAAGAGAGGTCAACGGACAATCATTGAGCATATGGGCCATTGTTTGTCGAGGTGCACCACATTCACACTCAGGGGAGATCAGGGCGTTCCATTTGTGCTGCATATCTTTGCATCTTCCATGGTCAGGGCGGAAGCGATTTAGGCGACACCACTGTTGTCTTGGTAGGTCAAAACCCAAAGATGGTTGCCAGAAACCTTGCTCGGCAGTAGGACCCAGATGGATTATATGTTGGTGGGTGCCAATAGTTGCTTTCCACCTAAGTGGAACATTCAGTGGAGCCCTTATATTTTCGTCCAGCCAGATAGGGCGTCTTGACTTAAGCTTTGATGGTGGGATGTTGTTCAAGTCATGCTGGATCGGTATTCGTTAAGTTCCTCTGTTGGCCTTGTTCCACTTTCGCGTCGCAGAGACCAATCTTCGTAATTCAGGGGGGTAGATATTCGACAGGAGAGGTAGCCATACAGTAGGTGTCGATTTGAGGGTACCAGTGATAGTACGCATCGTGTCGTTTAGCTGGACATCTATTTTTCGAACGTGCCTGCTCTGGTACGAGACTGGACTGCAATACTCTGCGGTAGTATAAACAAGAGCGAGTGCAGCCGAGCGTAGGTTGTTCGCACCGGCTCCCCAGGAAGTGCCAGCCAGTTTATGTATGAGGTTGCTCCTGGTTTTAATTTTTTAGGCCGCCTTGGTTAGGTGCCTTCCAAAAGTAAGGGATCTGTCGAGGGTGACTCCCAGATATGTCGGGTTAGGATTATGTCTCAGCAGGCTTCCATTGAAGGTGACATTTAGGTTCTCCTTGGCTAGTCGATTAGATAGATGAAACGCGCAGATTTCAGATTTAGATGGGTTTGGTTGAAGTTGCCACTGTTGGTAGTATTCGTGCAGTTTTTCCAAGTCAGATGTTAGTTGTTAGCTACCTTGATTCAAGTTCTTGTTCTGGGTTACCAGTGCAAGATCATCGGCGTATATAAACTTCCTTGATACAGTTTCTGGCATATCGTTGGTTCTTTTTTATGCAGGATGGGTGACAAGTACTTGTGACTCTGTTTCTCATAGCTGTCACCGTATTGATCTTTTGCAGCATCAAAAGGCACTGCACAGATCTACAGTTCACTGTTGAAACAGAAACTCCTGGTTGTGGTCTTTTTCTAGATACCAGAATCATTAGAAAAGAAGATGGTGAATTGTGCCTGGATTGGTATAAGAAACCAACAGCATCTGGCCGAATTTTTATTCTAGTCATCCCATAATTCAAAAGATCAATGAGTTGTTTTTATGCAATTGTAGTTTTGCTCGTGAGTGATCAATGTATACCGAAATATTGCGGAATAAACAAAGGAGCACGTAGTATTGCTGTTTATTTTATTGACCGATTATCCTGTTCTTTATTACGTTTCTGGATAATAATGATATTTATTGTCCAATAGTACTGAGTATCAATTAAAGGACAATTGCAGAAAACAACAATATAATGGAATATACTAAATTAATCTAACTGGTTTTCTAAAATAATGTTAGTGTTACTGTTGATGTTAAGGTGTGACCGTAATGGTAACGTTAAAGACAGTTCATGTTAACGTTAAGAGGTTTGCATTTTCAAAATTCGCAGTTATAAGTGGGAGGAGCTCTAACCAAAGTTTTGCTTAGTAACAGTGCGCATGTTCCGGAACTCGTTTTTCATTGGTAGATGTTAACCATGATGTTAACATATCGAAATAAAGTTTTGAACGTTAACATGATGATTTAACATTAACACTACCATTACCATTATTGTGAACACTGAGTTAATTACTACATCTTTTGAATTTTAGCATCCAACCTAACATTACCACTACCATTAACATTAACATTATTGTGGAAGGCCCCTAACGCAATACAAAATTAAGCATATCGTTTCTGTCACATATAAAACGTTAATCGAAGATTGATATAACATATATACAGTATTTGTATGAGCCTGCGGAGAATGAAATGCAAAGTACCTACACAAAAATTTTGCTTACTGAGAAGATTGGGTGGGTCGACTTGGTAATGTATCAACTTATGGAGTAAAGATACACCAGAAACAATGCGTCCAGTTTTCAATGAGGGCAAATAAAAGAGTCGAAGCAAAGTATCACATGGAATCTACAGGGGTAAATACTGAAACTCTTGTACCATAATTGTTTTAAAATTCTTCTTTCAGCTCTGTCATGTACATCATAAATGCGATTCCAGATGACTGATGAAGAAGCAACGTCAGTAATATGATAGCCAAATGATGGTTCAATATCAAAAGTAACCCCCATATCCTTGATTTGCAGGTTTATTTCTTCTTATAAAGCTCATCACATTACATTTGGAAACATTTAATGGCAATCTATTTTTATCACACCAGCGACAAATCCTTGGTGGTATGTTAACTAAGGATTAAATCCAAGGAAACACAGCTCTAATACTAGTACTCTATTATCTATACCAGTGATTCCCAAAGGGGTCCACGGGAGACTCGGTGGGGGGGTCAACAGATTTCTAACAGATCATGTATTTCTTGTCTTGTGAAGTCATTCAGAAAAGATTTGTTGTAAAAAGAGAAACTAATCGTTGAACGAGTGTACAAGATTTCAGGCAAGAAATGAAAAACGTTTATTAGTCCTACTTTGGACAGGTCTTTCAACCTATCAAATGCAGAATATATCAAAACTGTTTGAATGACCGGTATATTCTTATTTTCAAAGCTCCTAGAACCATCACGATCTGTTTCAAGCAGATGGCGCCTACCATTGTCTTACAAATAGTATACGTTAGAGTGTCAAACACTTCTGTTTTTGTTGTATGTGGCTTCTATCACTTTAAGACTCGTCGAAATGACAGGATATCGACCACAATGTTAGGAAGCATTACATTGTAATTCGCAATGATACCAGCTTCCTTCCTCTGTCCATACACTAAACGTTTTGATGTATTTGAAAAAGTCACACACTGATGGAGAATATTGGGATTCTGATGCAAATAAAGAAGCACAAGAAGAGTTTGGTGCTCCAATCTTTAAACCAAAGTGTTCATCTGAGCCTTTACTGTTTGACTCAATAAGATCTTTACCATCTTAGAAGAAATTTGCAGTTATCCCCAAAAACAGACTGGAATGCTGGATTTTTCTGTATACAAAATGTTCTTAATAACAACCAGATGTTCCAGCAATGTTATGCTATTAAAAATGTTATGGAAATAAAAGTTGGCGGTTTTTTCAAAATCACTCTGGACCTCAAATTTTTCATTGAATAACAGGAACATTTTCTGGTTTATATCCTAGATTTTAGGCAATATTAGAGATTCATTTAAGACTAATATTTGCTGTACAGAAGAAGTAGGTACATATATCCCAAGCACACAGAGTAGTTACGTTAGAAAAATGCAAGCATCATACCATCATTAATGATACTGATGTAGAAGTATTGATATCCGCACCTGCTTTGGTTTAATAACACTACATCTGAGGCCTACATTAGCTAGAGGCGGGTCATACAGCGGGGGAAATGAAACATCTTTATTCGACGAGTGCGGCAGGACCCAATCATTAGTGAAATTGTGCTTTTTAATAATAACTGTATTAGACTGCTGCGAGCCATTCCATCTAGTGTGGCACTTATTATTACCCATATAACTCATTTTCTGTGTTATACACGAAGACCGCCTTTTTGTATTATTAAGTCAGCTTGTTAGTACAGCTGTCCGTAATAACAGCTTCCCGTAGAAACCTGGTAAAACGTAGTCGAAAACAAAGGGGGCGATGTGCTATTAAACCGTACGATCCGACACGGCATCTAGGAACGATATTCTTTTTTAATGGGTGTAGTTAGAAGTGATGAAAGTAATCTCTTATCTTTTGATAGATTTTCGTGCGTCTAATATAAAAGATAGAAAATGCATTACTTTTTTTGTCGGGTAGAAATAAATCACCTCATAAAAGTATTATAGTACTGACATGAGACAAATGAGACAAAAAGGGTATTCGTCTCAATCAAGTCCATAATTGGAATCATAAACTAAGGAATGCAATGTGAATCTTCGCGCTTCTTGTTAAATTATAACCAGAATTTAACATTAAATAACAGGTAAAATAAATCAAATTAACCAAATACTCATCACTACATATATTTATTAACTATGCATTCATCTTCTTCTTATTGCAAACCCTAACCCAACGCAAATGGCGACGATCCTGCTGTATCCAAGTAGAAATCTCCAAAAATGCTGACAAAATTAATTGAGATTACAAATAATTTAAACTTACATTTTCAACAAACACAATTTACCTGCCATCAACGAGATATCCTCCAAACACAACTTCTCTATTTCCATCGCAATCTCCGCTTAGAAAATTTTCGTGGCTCGAACATTGCAGCGCTCTAAACGCTGTAGAAATTATAGACTCCGCGTACAAGTCGACAGCTCTATTGTGCGAGCAAGAATTTGATATGTCAGGTCCGCATCCTGCCTGTTTAACACCGCCGTTAAAGAAATAATCGGCGTCTCCTATAGAACTTAAAAATCCTTGAAAACCAGCATTAGTATGGACAATATGGACAATTTCACCATCAGTTTCGTCTATTCTATTATCTATATCCGCTAAACTAAATAGGGGCCACGCTGGATCTAACCCAATAATTTGTGTTACTTGTCCGTTGATATTGGCACCAGTGCAACCTACGATATGGGCACCTAAACTATGACCGATTAAGATGAAATCGGAAGGAGTAATATCATATTTTTCCATCATTTTATTGACGTATTCCCCGATGAATCGGCCTATTATTGGTACGGACCACACAGCGTACGTGTAGAATTGCGACGCTGGAATGTGCCAGTCAATGGCGAACAGATTTACGTTTTCACCTTTGCGGAGAATGGCTTCCCTTGTCATGTAGGTGACACCGCTATCGTGGCTACTACTGTAACCGTGAGCTGTGAATACATTTTTTAATGATGGATTATAATATGGGGAGTTTTTCAAATCGTCTAAACTTTCTAGAGATATTGGTTCGCCATCATCGTTTTCGTTGGTGTAAAGGTATAGTTTAATGTCTGTTATATTGACCTCAATGTCGGTAATTGAACGTGTTAGATCTTCATAATGTGCCACTCCATCGTCATCAATAATGTATATAAATTTTGCTGTTGTTACTTGTTCCTCATGCGGAAAATATCGTCGTCCATTTTTTAGTACTAGAATATAAATATAAAAATATTTTGTAACTTTTTTCACTATTATGAACAACATTAAAATACTCACCGTTAGCTGAATTTAGCGAGCAACTAGCCAGTATCAACGTTATCAATAAAAGCATTTTGTGGCTAATAAAATGCGTCTCACTATAAGATGATATGAAGACTAAGTTTATTAAAAGCTATGATAAATTATTGGTCGAGGGTACTTAAAATCTGTAATTTATCAACCATAATATCAATATCTTTAATCTCGTTATGTTTAACTGCTTTTTATAATTGGAAACACAGGTGCACGTTCTCTAGCACTTGTTCATTATAATTTGAGAACAAAATAAATACTTAATTTTATGTTTGGATTTTAAAAATGCAGAAAATGTGGTCTTAAAACTACAGCAAAATCCGGAAATAATATCTAATAAGTTGTATTTTCATTAAAAAATTTGGTAGAAGGTCATATCGATCAGTCTAATCGATCATCTTTTTGCCTCGAATTTAACTACAATTAACCTGTTTACTTTTGAAATAAATGCAAATGTGTTCGGAAAACTCAGATTTCTGATGCTACCACAGCAGTGTACACTGCTGGAAATAGTTGACGAGCACACCCTGTATAATTTGAACACGTAGTTCTAGCGCAATGAAATTTGGTATAAAAGTGGTTCTAAACTAGTACAACTTACCCTCATGCTGAGAGCGCTGTAACCCTGCTAGGACTGGAGTAAATAAGTCGCCTCTATAGTTGCTCAACGTTAGCCGGGAGAGCCGGATAACGTTGAAATCTCCGAACGATCACATCCCAGACATGTTCGATCGGCGACCGGATATCGTCTGCTGTACACGCAGCAGACGTGTACGTCCTCCATATGGAACAGCATCCCATAGCATAATACTCTGCTGGCGGTGGATATGACGTGGTTGAAGGCACTGCTCGAGTAGACACTCACCACGTCGCAGACGAACCAAAATTTTCGCAATTCAAATTCGTCGGAACACAAAATGTATCTGCACTCGACAACCCACAGCTACCTTTCGTTGACTCACTGGTAACGTGTGTGGTGGTGTCCGGGAGTGAGTGAAAGCCGCTGCAACGCACGGTGCAGTCGCAGTCCACCCTCTACCAAACGTCCCGTACAATTCGTGTTCTCGTGATGTGATCGTGCGGGGCCGTTCCGCCCGCGGCTGAAGGCGCGTACGTCCTAACTCAGGCCATTCTCGCCATGTCCGTTGCACAGCGGACAACGATTGCTCGAGACGGTGCGCGATCTCATAGAAAAATACACCCGCCGATACATGTGCATCCCCACAAACATTCCTTTTTATAAAATTATAATTCGCAGAAAATGTTTCTAAAAAATAGCACTTATAAAGGTATTTATAGGTTTTAATGTTTTACTTATTCGAAACATTATGTAATGTAAGTAATTTACCATATTTAGGGGTTTCTTTCCAACCGTAGAAATGTGTAAGAATTAAAATTCCGGGAAAGTCCCGGAAAAAAAACCGACACATATCCGTTCTTTGCCACCGGTTTAAGCTTAAGACTGATCCTCAACAGAATAGAGAAGACCGTTGACTTAAAGCTATGTAATCCCACACCAAGCAGATTTGAGACCTTTCACCAGTCTTCGACCAGTCAAATCCTGCCATTGACAGAACATATAGAAGAAGGGTTTGGGAATAAACGCATCGCCGTTCTAGCCTTGGTCGACCTAAGTTCGGCCTATGACACAGTAAATTATCAAATATAACTACATAAAGCCTACGAGACCTTCAAGATTACCACCTAGTCAAAATAATTCAATGCCTGGTTTACAACAAACAGGTTTTTGTCATGCTCTAGGGCAAAAGGAGCCCATGGTCGAATCATACGAATGGGCTGGAATAAGGGACTGTGCCAGTGCCAATTTCTGTCAACATATACACAAACGACCAATCAATTCTACCAACTAATACTAAAGCTTTTGCATATGCAGATGACCTGGGAATAACAGTTAAAGGCAGAAAACTTAAAGACATCGACGGGAAACTAGGAACCACCTTAAATATAAGTTATTACAAAAAGAATTCTCTCAAACCCAACCCTACCAAAACAGAACCCACAGAAATGCTTACCTATGGTGTCGTACTCGAGAGGACATTAGCCTACAACCGATATCATCGAGAAGAAACGCGCAAACATGTAAACGCACGAAATTTCCCAATCAGAAAGCTGACCATCAGGAAATGGAGTGCCAAACTTATCGGGGCCAGAGCCTCTGCTCAATCTCTGTGTTTCTCGACTGCCGAATATGTTTGCCCAGAATGCCCAGAATGTTTGCCCACGCAAAAAAGGTAAACATTACCTCGAATGAAACATAAAGGATAATGACCTTTGATATTTGCCACTAAATATTTAGCCAAGAGTACAGCCCCTAGTTCCTAGTGACTAGAATCCATAATGATACTTTTCCTTAAATTACAGACTTTTCCTGGAATACACTGGAATATTGTAAACTTGGTGTATAACATCAATATCGAACAAAAATGCCTATACACATATGTTACTATAAAAAAAAACAAAATACAGTGTATTTATTCTTTATTACTTAAATAATACAATAAATCTGTGACGATGCCAATTTTAGCCCAACGCAAATGGCGACGAGTCGGCTGTATCCAAATGAAAATCTCCAAAAATGCTGTATATAAATCGAATTAGGATTAAAATAGAAATACCCAAATTCTTTAAGAAATATAATTTACCTGTCATCAAGAATATATCCTCCAAACACAACTTCTCTATTTGCATCGCAATAGCCGCTTAGAAATTCTTCGTATGTCGAACATTGCAATGCTCGAAATCCGCTGGATGTTATCGATTCAACATAATAATCCAGAGCTCTACCGTGCGCACAAGAATTCATTATATCAGGGCCACATCCAGGCTGTTTAATTCCTCCGTTGAAAAAATAATCTGCATCACCAATAGAGCTCAAGAACCCTTGGAAGCCTCCATTGCTATGCGCTATATGGACAACTCTACCGTCAGTTTCGTCTAGTCTATTGTCCCTTTCGGCCAAACTAAATAAGGGCCAAGCTGGATCCGTTCCGACAATTTGCGCTACCTCTCCGTCAACATTCTGACCAATGCAACCTACAACATGGGCACCGAGGCTGTGACCAATTAAGATGAAATCGGACGCAGTAATCTGGAAATTGTCCATCATTTTGTTAATGTATTCCGCGATATATGCGCCTACAATCGGTATCGACCACACGACGTTTGTGTAGAATTGGTCGGCTGGAATGCTCCAGTCAATGGCGAAGAAATTCGCGTTTTCGCCCAAACTGAGAACAGATTGTCTCGTCCTAGTATTTACTCCGCTATGATGGTTACTTCGCCAGCCATGGGCGGAAAATATATTTCGCAATGACGGATCGTAATATCCCGTGTTCTTCAAGTCGTCTAAGTTCTCCAAAGATAATGCCACACCACCTGTATTTTCGCGTGTGTATAAGTATAATTTAACGTCTGCTATATTCACATCAATCCTGGTAACTGGACGTGTTAAATCTTCAAGATGCATTACTCCATTATCGTCAGAAATGTTCATAAATCTTATTGTCGTTACTTTTTCCTCGTGCGGAAAATAACGCCGTCCATTCTTAGGTATTACTAAAATATTTATTTCATTTAAATACAACAAGAAATATTAAATCTAAATACTCACTTTTTGCTGAGGTTATTGATAAACCGATTAGTAAAAACAAAATTGCTAGTTTCATTTTGTAATGGTTGCTGAATTCAGTGAGTTTCGGCGGGAGGAAACTTGAAGACTAAACTTGCCAGAGAATAAATTTCTGTAATTGCTGATAAAATTAGATTTTATCGCAAATAATGTCAACACTCGTAATCTTACCAAACATATAAGTAACTTTTATAATTAGAATTGAAAGTATAAATGGATTTCACGTGTTCATTGGCAAAACAAATTCACATCTGTCATTTCAATATCGAAATAAATTTGATCGATACAATTTTGCCATTTTTATATTGATGGGTGTATGAACAATTTAGAAATATTGATGAAGTATGGTTTTAAGGAGAACATGCTTAATAGATCTCATCTAGTCTGCTGCTTAAAAGTCCTCTGGCTAATTCTAACGACATGAGTTTCATACTGTAAATACTAGAATGATTGTAAAGTCAGTTATACAAATTTGGCTATGATATATACTTTTTTCGTGTGGTCAAGCTTTAGAATCAAACAAAAAACTGTTGCTTTCATTGTTTCGCTGATCATGCTGTCAACATCTTCAGAACTCTAACGATTGCTGTTATCTTTTGATTCTTGTTATATATTTCATTTTCGTTCATCCGCTTCATTGATACGTAACCGTTCCGTTCTGTTGATCCAAACTAAAAGTTTCCCAAAAACTCTATACAAGTTTCAACTCACGATGTACTCATGAAGTCAAGCCATCAAAAAATAATGTAATTACCGTTACAGGTAGATTAAATTAGCTTAGGAAATTAGTGAGCTTATCAGGCATTCAGTGCTCCTTTTCATTGCGTTGGCCCATTCAGTCTTCTTAAAGTGAAATCTTCTACGAAAGGGTATTGTTGCAGATCTTACAGCCGAGAAAACCTAGATGCCTATTGGTCTGTACTGAGTTTTGGGGGTAGCTTTATAGACATTTTTGACGCAGTAGTCCTGGATGTTTACTGCTAATAAAGTGATTATCTGGGTAGTATCCTCGCTTCCAGATTTTACTATGAAGGAGCGAGGCAGTTTCGGGTCGTGGAGCAATGAGGCAATTAATAGGGTTGTCGTTACACCAAATAACTCGGCAGACTTTGCAGGCAAAGTATCAAAAAATATATTGCAAGGGGTTGTAGAGAAAATTTTATTTATAAGTGAGATGAAGGACATACTAACCAAATATGAAGAGCTATATTCAAAAAACCCTGCTAGTGATGAAACAATAACATGTGGAACAATCCCGATGACCACGCTTAGCGAAACAAAGCAAAAGAAGTGGATAGAGACTCCAGGAAAAATGGACATGAAACACAGGGGAGCCCATCAAGAAACTTGACAGTGATTTCAAATAAATCCAAAAGTCACCCAAAGTAACAGTTAATTAAGTAGCTCACAAACTCCAAAATGGAAAGGTTAGAAAACACGACTATATCGTAATATCTGCAGCGAAAATAACTATTTTGCATCTCCTTTTGCAATAAAAGAACTCATTAATGGCATAAACATATTGAAAAATGGAAAAACCGGCAAAAAACTGGCCCTTACAACTTTTTAAGATACCTAACATATGGCAAAATTCAAAAGTAGTTACCCTTCTAAAACCAGGGTAACATCCTAACTCTTCAAGCAGCTATCGAGCAATCTTTTTGTTGTGTTATCTATTTAAACTATATAACTATATTCCCGCTGAATACTCTCCATCGTCCAGGGACTCCACGACTTTGCTTATGAAGGAATACACTGCCGATACCGTTGAACGGCCTTTTCGGAAACCGTGCTGTTTATGTGTAATAATATTATTCCTGTCCAGATGCTTTGCAAGTCTATTCAACATCGCATATTCAAAGATTTTAGAGAAGACCGAGGTCAAAGAAATCGGGCGATAATTCGATATATCAGTTGGCAAGCCTTTCTTGTGTATAGGATAAACCGAAGAGACTTTCAACAAATCAGGGAAAACACCACTAGCAAATGATAAGTTAACAAGTTCAGTAAGTGATTCAACGACAATTGGACCAATCCGTGCTATTAAAGAAAATGGGATTTGGTCAGGACCTGCACTTTTTTCTTTTTAATTTGATTGATTACATCTAGCATTTCGGATTCACTAAACGGGAATGCACTCATACTATTAGAAACTTTTGTGGTTTCCGGGAGAACTGTTTGGGTACATTTCTGTAACGGCGAACTTATTCTCTTGGGTTCAGTAATGAAAAATTCATTAAACGCTGTTCCAACATCAGCAGGCTTCTCAATCATATTCTCTTTTATTTTTAATCTAATGTACCCATCCTTGTTAGATGCTTTTTTATTCGAAGTTGACATGATTGACCACGCAGTGTTATTTGGATTTTTGGAATTTGCATTCTGTTGATCTGCAAATCACGTAAATTTCGACTCGATATTTGAACTTCCTCATTCACCCATCTGCCACGTGTGTCGGTCCCATTTGCCATTACAAGCCTTTCGGAAAATACAGACAGTGTTGTGAAGGCCTGGCAAGGACAAGGTTTCTAATGTTGGGCACGGACATGAAAAAGAAAAGAAAGGAGTCTAAGAAATTGGATACTTAAGGACGCCTCAACGTAGAGTTTGCTGTGGATGTTGGTCCTTAGACCTAAACTTTTATATCATCTTCATAATTATAATTACAAGTTTGAGTAGAGAAGGTGAATAAACTTGCAGTAACATTTTTGTTTGCTAGAAATCAGATAACTCTGATGCTAAAATTGAAGACGATTTGTGGTCTTTTGATGAGATTGTTCACAATACATGTACTTCTTGTGAATCTTCATCGTCATTTCTCGTCATTCATACATATAATACAATAAATAGAAGTCACAAATTGGAGGTAGCCTTTGGAATGGCTGAAGGCATCATATTTCCAGGAAAAAATCAGATTTGTCAGTATCAATAGGCTTCTTTGGGTCGATATTTAATTTTTGTTCTAATTCATCAGTGAAACTCCAGTAGTGCAACATAGTATGTTCAAACTGATTTACTTGCAAAATATGTATTTAGAATCCCAGCAGAGCACTCCATCAGTTTTCAAAGTGGATATCCAAAGTGCTCATGAAATTACGTTGCCTTTTCTCGAGCGATCAAGGCATTCAGACAATCACAGTTTTTTGTTTGATAACATGTATGAGCTTAACATTTCATTATTGTGTAACCTGGCATCCTATAGTACCTAATGTTTAATGTTTTAATTTATAAACAATAAACTAGGTATTTCATTTAATAATTTGTGGTAACTGATAATTATGCTTTCACCACCATGAGAAATCAAAGGAAAGATATAAGAATAGTAAAGCAAGTTAACAACAGAATTGTAGACAGGGCCATTTTTAACCAGTAAACAATTTTAAAAACACTTAATCCAATTAAAGTATGACAGGGTTTATCAGTTTATAGCGAATATATCCATGCAGCATTGGCGGCCATCTTTCTTAAGAGAATACTGGAGTCGGAAACTTTCAATAGAAAATCTTTTTTTATGTTTTTCTGTATACTCTTTACTATCGTCACTATCAACATTTGTAACAAATACGTTTCGGATTACCTGCAATCTCTCTCTCTTTGTTAGTTCTTTAGAATGCATCTAGAGAAATTTCTAGAAGATGCTACAATAGAATCAAGTATTTAACTTATTTTTGACAGAAGGATTAATGCTAAAACTAAGTATAACCTTTCTTATTGGTAAATCACTATCTAGTGACAGTATAAAGAAAACTGCAATAAGTTATTTAACACTTTTTTATTGACTTAATACTACCCACGATAGGTACATATTTATCCTTGAGAGTAGGGCGATTCACTATTTGTATTCAAATAATAATCACCGTTAGCCCTAAAAAACAAAAAAGATTAAAATCATATTCTCACAAATTTTGCACTAATTTGAACTTACGATGTATCCACATAAAGTTGACCCATCAAAGAGCGAGTGTTATCGTTGCACCTACCATTATTATAGTTCGAAAGGCTGTCGCAGTTGTATGAAGTGAATCCAGATGAAATAATGGATTCTGAATAGTAATAGTACGCACGACTATGAGCACATGTACCAATTAGATCAAGTCCGCAACCAGGTTGACTTGAACCACCATTTGGATAGTAATCGGCATGTCCGATTGCGGAACCAAATCCTAGTAGTCCTCCGTTAGTATGGATGACCTGGACGAAGGAAGCATCGCTGGGATCTACGCGGTTTTCTGTATTACCGAGCGTGAAAAGGGGACCAGCTGGATCTAAAGCTACAATAGATGATACGAGAGTTTGACTTCTAGCTGTAACTTGTGCTCCAATACACCCAGAGACGTGACCTCCTAAACTGTGACCGACTAAATGGAATTGTGAAGCTGGAAGACCATAAGTAGTCATGATGGAATAAATATAATCGCCTACAATTTGTCCAACAGATTGTACATTGCTGTACGATACAGTGTAGAGCCCATTAGTTATACTGCTCCAATCAACGACGAAAATATTGGCATTGGTTACTGCTTGAATGGCAGCTTTAACGTTGACGTTAATATCACTTTCGTAGTTGTTGTTCCAACCGTGAGTCACGAAAAAAATTGGTAGGCTAGCATCGAAATTTGTGCTCGATAAAGATACAGATCCGTCTGATGCCAAAACTGAAGGAGTGTCCAAATTGTTTGGAGTGTATAAATAAATCTTTACATCCGATGTGCTTGCCCTGGACACAGCGACTTCTTGCTGGAGATCTTCGTAGTATATATTTCCATTTGCATCCAACGCAGGAAGATAACGTATTCTAAGAGGATCTTCCTCTTTAGGATCATAGTGTCTACTGCCCGACTTGACTGAATAGAGGAAATTATTTTAAATAAATTTGCTAAATTAAACGGCCTAAAATCTAGTAAATTACTTACCTGGGCAAGCTACAGCTAGAACAGCTATTAGAGCAATTGTAACCTTCATGATTGCTAGTATACATTTCCTGTTAAAATTTCAGGATATTTATACATATAGAGAAGTTACAAAAAACAATATCTATCGATAATGTAATTAGGTAGAGAAGAGTAATATAAAAATGAAAAGAACAATGGGAGTATGCATGTAGGAGGGATTTATTTGCGATAGTATTTTTTATTATTGTGTGTTCTGTGTGAGTATCGGTGAAAATGATAATAAACGTAAACAATAATGGTGCTATAGACAATGTTGTACGAAAGTATGGACATTCATAATATAAAAGTCTTACGTTTTTTAGTTTTTTGCATTGAAAAAATTGACATTTGTTAAAATTTATTTGATTTATCATCATCAATAATAATTTGCGAGTAGGTAAGCTATTTTCGTTGCGTATACTTTTTTAGCCATTGCATAAAACGAACAAATTTAGATTCTTTTAACAATTTTTAATTTTTTTTTTGTCATATACTAAATTAAAGTAATACAATCAATAATTCAGTTATCAATATAGGCAAATAATGAAAAATATAATAATATTCAATATGAAAATATAATAATAGAATCCAATTAACGTATGGAACCTTGAGAAAAAGATTTGACAAGGGATTTTGACAAAAATGGCTAGAAAAGATGCTCGTTTGTTATTTACTATTGTGACATATTAGATTTGTTTCAAATAGTCTTACAAGATTAAAATACGAGAATCTATAATATATAATTTGTGGAGAAGGTTTGCCATGCATTAATTTGCCGAAAAGTGGATGGATTGATTCTTTTCTCGAAACTTACGTTCTCTACGTTATACAAAGATAACTGTAACTATAACTCCACCAGTTTTCTTCCAGTTCTTTCAAACTCCATGCTTTCTTGCCGTTGACGTTGACGTTTTACGTTAGAATTGTAATTAAAACATATTGAAATATTTGAATCCAAATGATTCTACTATTTCTGGACCTTTGTTTTCTATTAACTCTAGTTCTTACCCTGTTAACTGCCCTGGAAAGTTTTTTTTCGTTCTTTTTGGCAGCGATGCCCCAAATAAATGCAATTTGTTGTCATTGTTAAAGTATTTTTGTAGGTGCTGGGCAATTTTGATATACAGGGTGTCAAATGAATAGTGTCGGAAAAAATAAACAGTATAAAACTAATATCACAAGAAAGGTAAATCCAAAAAAATTACGATCATATTATATGAAAATAGTTTTTTCTTTAATAACTACCAAATTTTGTTAAATAAATTTTGATGGAACCGGGCCAGACACGTGTGTACAAGAAAAAAAGAGACGCTGCAAAAATTTCTAATAGACATAAACAGATATTTTTTTATCAACTTGAAAGATATGTAAATAAATGTTTATTGTACTCTATGAATGCATTTGTTTGCTGCTCTATGAATTGCACATGTGGTCTTTTCACAAATATTCTATTTATAAGGTCACACATTTACTACATATTTTATTCATTTCAACCTGTTTGTTTTTCATAGGAATCAGGTGTTTTTGTTTTTTTTCATTACAGAAAGTTTCAATATTAAAGTACAACGACATATTATTACCTAATGATCTGGTAATTCATAATTTACTATTTGAGATCGCGTTCATAGTTAATAGTTTTTTTCATTTCAAATAATTGGTGGTAGTCTTGAAGAGGACTGTTTAATGAGACACAGAACAAAAACGTAGAGTAGTAATGTCCGCAATTACTACCACGAGCCTCGGATGCACGCATCTGTGCGACGACAAAACTTATCATAAACTGGGCCGTGTGACAACACAGTTTCGAAGAGCCTCGATATTTAAAATTTTCCGTCGACAATCATAAACAAGGTTTTTCATGTACCCTCACAGGAAAAAGTCCAACAGATTCAAATCGGGACTTCGTGCTGGCCACAAAATCGTTCCTTCTCGGCCTATCCAATGTGCAAATGCCTGGTTAAATGTTCCCATACAAGTCGGGCAACATATGGAGGTGCCCCATCGTGCATTAACTACATTTGTCGTTGTACAGGTAGTGGTATGTCATCCAAGTAATTGTGTAACACATTTTGCAGACAATTTAAATGATCTACTGCATTTACTTTTTCGGGAAGTACATGTGGCCCCATTTATTTGGGCCCAATATTCCGACCCATACATTTCTTGATGTTCTATGTTGGGATAAACTGATGAATATATTGTGGGTTTTTATCGGCCCAGTGATAAATATTATGGTAATTTAGCACAGCATTTCTTGTGAGGCAGTATTCATTAGTACACAGGATCACGGATCGAAGATTTGGACGACGAGTTTCTGTTTCACGAAATCATTCACAACAGGTAACCCGTCGAGGAAAATCATTGTCTGATAGACGTTGGATTTTGTGTACGTAATACGGGTGCAGTAAAAGATTTTATCCTGTTTCTCCGTAGATTAAAATTATGTCCATGTACTCAGTAGTGGTGTAACTTGCCATAATGTACACATAAGACAGCGAATGCCTGTGAATGACTTAACGTTCTTCCTGTGTTGCCCAACCATTTATGCGTTGCAGTCGAACAGCAGGGCCGGACTGAGATTAAAAAATATTATATTCTCGTTACTGCGTGGACATAGTGTGTTCATTTTTTGTAATTTAGGTTTCCTTGCCATTAGCTTTAACCTCTTTTATTTTCATAGACTATTCAGCAATGTCCGAAACGAAATAGAATTTTTTACCATATATGTAGGTGTATTAATTATGAAATTACTTGCAATTAAGCAGATTTCTACATATATTCAATTGTATAAACCAAAGAAAACCACAACGATCCATGGTAGCTTAAATTTAGTTACAGTAGTACTTACATACGGAAAAATATTCGGCCAACTATAGTCAACTATAATACAATTTATTAGACATGTCTTTCCTATGAATTCAAAGTCAAGCAATTATTACTGTTAAGTAGGGATATATACATATATATTTTTGTTATTACTGTTTGCTTGGCTTAGTCCATTTCTTCATCAAAATTACGTACGTTAACTAAATTAAAACATACCCATGATTGCATTCACTTTAAAAGTTCTCTCCGTTAACTGCGTGTTTAGAATGATAAAACAATTGTATCGACAGAGAAAAAAGAATAATATAAATTTTATTTTAAATGTACTGTTGTAATAACAGGTTGATGCTCCTGTAAATTTGTTAAGAAATAAAGTTATATAAGTCTGTTGTTCAGGTGGAACTGTCTTCTATAAAACTACACGCAAGGGAACTAAAGATAAGCATTTGCAAGTGAAGGCATTCAACAGATTATAGGTCTACAAATGGGTATTGATAAGAGCATCCGCTTGTGTAGTTTTTTATTACTAAAAAAACTGTAGCAAACCAGTAAACTTTTCTAATACAGCCTAAGGTTGAGACATACAGTTAAATTTACCTGCGAAATATTAATTGTAAAATATGTACAGTAAATTAACCTGACAGTACACACTACAATTGTCATTGATATAAGAAAATTTCAGCGAAAACATGAACTGACTTAAAGATGTATAATCAAAAAAGCACAATAGTTTAATTATTACAAATAATAATGTTTTTTTGTCATTAATTCTACACTATCGACTAATTTTTAATATGATTTGCTATCGTTATCGCTCTTACAGCACTTTGCTAATATAAATATTTACATGACACAAATGTGCCTATGAGTAGGTATTATATTTCACACTTGCACTTACACCATTTATGAATACATTTTTACATTTATTACAGTGTAGGTACTATATAATCACATTTTTTAATAAACTACATACTTAAAATAATAAATATAATTTCTATGTGGTGATTGAGTACTCCACCCATAACGATGTGCAATTACACTTAACAATCCCTTTTATATCAAGATCAAACATTAGATAACATTTTTATACTTTTGCGTTTACACAAAGCAATAAGTTTATCAATGGGAAGATCTCTTAAAAGTCTTAGTATTACGTGTAGGACATTGTTCAACTTTTACTTAAAAATAAATGCAGTAGTAAATGACTGCATCCGTAAGTTTATTAGTAAAAGTCCTTTTTAAAGTTTCCTGCAAAATAATTTGAGATTAAGATCTGGACCAGATCACCTGCAAAGCATCCGTATGTGATATTGTTCCATAAAGATTCCTATTACCTCAGTCACATTACGTAAAGGCGACCCATCATTGTTTGTTCTACACGGAATAGGACTTACTTTTATTACGAAGAATAAACCATTTTATTATTTTGAGTGTAGATGGCTCTATGTCCAGTCTCTATGTTACAGAGTAAACTCTTTCTATATTTCAATCAGCTCTTAATAAGTGTTGATTAACCGTTTGGCACTGAGTTACAAATGCTTTGTAAACGATTCTTATCAGGAAAATTCAGTCAGCAACTACATGATTTCCGACTTGCTCTTTCTGATTTTTCGGTGCGGGGCTTGGTTTGGGAGGCATACTCAAACACGTAGCACCTGTCACCAATAATGGAACAGTTCAGAAAATTGTTTTCAAAATATTAAAGCTCCTGCTCATCTTGGAACCATCTTTGCTCATAATTTCTTCGTCCTCAATTCATTAGTTCAAGCTTAAGAAGCAATAGTGTGAGTCAAAGTCAAGTCCGCTCCAATAGTTCTGACTATCAAATAATGATCTAAAAGCTGATAGTGGATTTTGTCGACATTACAGATTAATATCTTTGTTTACAGATTGCGTTCTTCTTGCGCAAAATGTTTTAAATGGCAATACACAACTTCTCTAGGTTCACGACACTAGATTAGAATATAAACTGCAGAAAATGAATCCTTTTCGTTCCGTGGTGTAATGGCAATGAATTAACCAAACGATAATTAGATGATCCTAACTTAATGGGGTTAGCAGCCAAAGTCGTGAATTCTTAGAAAGAAATAAGACTCATTTATCTTGTCCTTAAGCTTTCGAATTTTATTAAATTCTTCATCAGAAGGTAGCTACAAAGTAATATATAATGAACTGGGAATAGCAAAAGTTACACAATAAAAAAGTTACGATTAGTGTGAGGCACCAGCCATTGATACAATGTAACCAATAATGAAACATTAAAATCCAGTAGTCAACCAAACTTGGATGTAAAACATATTAAAACGTAATTAATGCTCATTGATATATAAACAGGCTGTCCCAATTTCGATGCTCGCCATTGGTATATCGGTTATTAGAATACATGGACCAACGGTTAAATGGGGAATGTTTTGCGGAATTCAATCCTCGCAACTAATCTTGTTTTAAATTTAATCCAACTTCTCCCATTTTTAAATATTTTTGGAAATCAAAAAATTTGTCGATTTCATTATTCTTCAATAACTGAATAATGCTTAATCTGACCTCTTTTAAAGTTTTACATTGTTGAGACATTTTTTTATAACGATTTTTTTATATAAACAGAAACCCTCGATTGTCATTTGTTTTTAAGTTATTAGCGCTAATTTTTATTTTTCATACGGTGGCCATATTGGATTTTGGGTTTGTTACATAGTGCTTAAAAAGTGCTTTTCAACGATGCATAACATGCCTGAAATATTTATAGTTACAAGCAAAATATTAATACGAACGTAAATTAATTTTTAATTGAATATCTTTAATATTAATCTTTAGTATGAAATGAGTAGACTATGCAATTAAACACCAATGACAGATGATAGTGAAGCGATATTCTAAGTAATAATGTAAAATAAAGAAACAATACTGACATTTAATTCCATTATTAACAAAAAACAGGCTGTCCAATAAAATTACTGAGGCATGGAATTTAAAAATCAGTGTGAAACAATAAAACAAAACGATAAACTGTCAAAGTACAATTAGTGCTGCAGAGATAATTTAATTAAAACCCAATAATCCCCGTATAATTAGTAATAAATAATTATTTATTGTCAAGTATTACGATTTATAAGTACTGATAATGGCACATATGTACATATTCAATCGACGAAAAAGTTGATATGTTGGACGTGTATTTCAAAGCAAATAGAAATACAAAAAATGCATGCACTAGATATGCAGAGCGTTTTCCAGAAAGACAACAAACACGCAGAAAGATTTTTAGAAGAATAGCTAGCAATTTACAGAACCTTGGAAGCTTCAACCAAAAACGACCTAACTATGAAGTTAATGATGCTAATATATGTACATACGTCACAATAACATTTTTCAGAACGTTAGGAATAGTCCCAGCACATCAGTTCGTCGTGTAGCTCGAGAAATACGTATTTCAAAATCTACTGTTCATAGAACCTTGAAGAACATACAACCAACAATTGTACAAGCTTTAACTGATAATGACTACCACCGAAGATTACAGTTAGCAGGTGGTACCTTCAAAAATGTGAAGATGGCGCTAATTTTCATAGGAAAATACCATGGACAGACGAAACACGATTTACCAATTGTGGAGTATTCAATAGGAATAAATATCATCATTGGTCCACTGAAAATCTACATTTGGTAAATCAAAGGAGATTTCAAGTTCGATCTGGTTTTAATGTCTGGTGCGGTTTAATTGGTATGAAATTTTCTTTACATTTTTATTTTGTTTTTTTGAGTTTCTTTTCGTTTTAGATAGTCACTTACTAGGTCCTTTCATCTTTGATTACAATTTAACTGGTAACAGATATTTGGAATTACCAACAAATGAGATAATGCCTGCTTTAAGACAAACTATTAATCCTGACGACAAGCAAAATATCTGGTTCCAGCAAGATGGTTGCCCAGCCCATAACACTCGTCACGTGCAATATTTGTTGAGTGAAAACTTTAATGAGAGAGTGATTTCAAATAATGAACCAGTGCAATGGCCTGCCAGATTACCCCACCTAACGGTGTCTACAGCTCATCCATTCTCTAATGTCACCTATTAGGCGTTTTGTCCATTGCGCCTTATCATTTCCCCCTTCCCACCTGTTTTGCCACATTTGTTGCGAGTTTTCGTTGGCTGTGCTCATGACTATGCTGCGCTCCAGCCTATGCGTATATACGTATGTTCTTTCTTGCACCATCAGATCTATTAGTGTTATCCCCGTGATAACTTGTAATGCTGGCAAAGACACAGTTCTGTGCGCTGACGCTACTCGAAGCAGTACATTTCTCTGGGCTCTTTGGATGGTTTGTCGGTGTTTTTATCTAGTTATTATTCGTTGCCATATGGGGGCACCATATAGGATGGTATTGTGTATGGCCTCGCTCAGTACTGACCTTTTGCCGTTACTTGGTCCTCTTATGTTAGGCATGATTTTGCTCGACTTTGCTGTTTGTTTTCCGCTTTACCAACCACTCTAGTTACATGCGGCGCAAAAGACCCTTTTTCATCTATAGTGATGCCCAAGTATTTTATGGTTTTCACCGGGGTTATTGTTACCCCTTCAGGCACAAATGTAATATGGGACCTTCTTCTTTTCCCTTTGACGATTACGGCCTCTGTTTTCTTTTCCGGAGCCAATGTCGGCCCGTGGCTGTTTATCCCGTCCACTATTTGTGCCAGGGATGCATTTGTGTTCTCTATAATTGTGTATTCGTTCTCCGCTCCGACTACTAATGCCAGGTCATCAGCGAATCCTACACAAACCGCATTTCTGATGGGATCCATATTAAAGATTAATTTACGTTTTTATTAATATTTTGCTGGTAACTAAAAATATTTCAGGCATGTTATACATCGTTTAAAAGCACTTTTTAAGCGTTATCTAACAAATCCAAAATCCAATATGGTCACCATATAAAAAACAAAAGTTTGCGCGAATAACTTAAAAACAAATAACAATCAAGGATTTCTGTTTGTATCAAAACTTTGCTCTTAAAAAAGTATCTCAACAATGTAAAACTTTAAAAGAAGTCAGATCAAGCGTTATTCAGTTATTGAGAAATAATGAAATGAAATATATTTGATTTTTCAACATTTTTAAAAATGAAAAAGTTGAGCCAAATTTGAAACAAGATTAGTTGCGAGGATTGAATTCTGCAAAGCATTCCCCATTCGCTCTATGTATTCTAATAATCGAGATACCAATGGTGAGGTCATGTTTTACATCCAAGTTGGCTTAACTACTGGATTTTAATGTTTCATTATTGATTACATTGTATCAATGGCTGGTGCCTTACTCTAAGTAAGTTTTTTATTGTATAACTTTTCCTATTCGCAGTTCCTTATATATTACTTTGTAGATATCTTCTGATGAAAAATTTAATAAAATTCGAAAGCAAGGACAAGATAAATGAGTCTTATTGCTTTCTAAGAATTCACGCCTGTGGCTGCTAACCCCATTAAGTTAGGATCATCTAATTATCGTTAGGTTAACATAGTGACAGCCGTTACTTCTCTTCTAAATAATGAATTAGTAATAATAATAGTAAAGTGGACTTTATTTAGAGGCAATCACCATCTTGCAGAAGCTCTTCCATCTATAAGATTTGACAGTTAAATTTCGGGTTTGTGCCTACTATTTTATGCATATACCTATTGTTTTCCCTTTACATGACTTGGCTAAATAAAAAAAATCTGTAATATTTCATTGCATGCACAGCCCGCTACTAATTTTCGTGATTTATCACTGCAGTTCTTACGTACAAACGCAGACAAGTTAATACACGGACGAAGAAGTACCAACGTAGAATATAGTAATACATAAAGATGATTGACTGTCCATCCTTGCTGGCGGTTTCTACATCTTCTTTCTTTATGCTTGGGGATTTCTTATATCTCGTTTTCCGCTCTTTGTGCAGAATGAAGCGTTCGCTGGTGGGACAGCTGCTTGGAACTGTACTTCGTTTCGCGGCTCATTTACCGACTAACCTTCGCCATCATTTATGTGGCTTGCATTTTCCAGTATTTGCGGAGGTCTCGCACATTTCTCGCAGATTTATGTAGAATTTTTTATTCATATTTCATTACTAAATAAAAAGGAAACGGTAGAAATATTTATATTAAAGTGTCAAATAGGTATTATTAGTATTATTTTTATCAGCGCATACTTATCTCTGATCTGAAGATTAATTTTTATTTCGATTATCTTATTTAAAGAGGTGTAATTACAGGCACTTGAAGTGTTTTAAACTAACATAATTGATTTATACACCTATAGATTTCGAGTGGTTGCGCCACATGGAATGATAATATATGTACATATATTGTATAGATTATGTAGTACATACCTATAAACATACTGTAATTGATACTTGTGTTTCTTAAAAATAAATAAAATGCAAATTATTATAATAATATTTGGCGCAATTATTAACATTGATTTACATGAGAGTACATTGGTTAATAAAATTAAAGCAAACTGAAAAATTTCCAGAGAAAATTTAGGTTATGTTTTGAAATACTTATACAAAATGATATGTATGTAAATAGTTTTGTCGCCCTTCTACATTGATATTAAATCTTTTTATATGAACATATCTTTTTGTTACAGGTAATGGACCTGTAGTACTTGTACATCTAAACCAACACTCAATAGTTATTCGTTAGTTCACTGGCTTCCAAGTGTCATTGAAGAAGGTATGCACCCGTGAAGTGTAAGTTGACAACATTGTTTTTTATTTCACAGTATTCATAGAGCTATCATGAGTAACATATGTACATAGATGCTTCGCGAAAAATAGACTTATCTTATGAAATTGAGAAAATCAAAATTGACGAGGACTGTTACCAAAAATGGTCAAATCTAGTTACCACTGGGCTAGAAAAGACACTCGTTTGTTAGTTACTATGGTGACATGTTTGATGTGTCTGAAGTAGTTTTACAAGATATCATACAATATTGACAGCTATAGTTCGTCTAATGGATCTTTAGACGCACGTCATCCATTTTTATGTGTATGAATCAAATCGGTACTTCTAGTTCAAGTTAAGCACTATATACATAATGCATTAAAATAATCTATAAATTTCTGACAGTTCACATACAGACAATGTAGGTTAGGATTCTATGAATTGAGCGTGAATAAGTTGCAATAACCTTAAACATTCATTACGTTTGTTATAACCACGTTTATATAAATCTGTTTTATTGCAAATAAGTTAAATTCAATATTTTACAATTTGTTGATATGAAAATTACTAAGTATACACTTTTAATGTGTAAATTCCATGCAATAAACCTACCAAATCTTAATCGTTCCTTTGATTAATTAAAACAAACTATCCTACTATGTATTTCAAGTGTGACTTATTAGAGGCTCAATACGTTAATATTCTATTCATTGCAGTTCTTCGTAAAGATATTGGCCTCTACGGTGGTTGACAGGACCAATTGATGTGGTGTGATTTGGATCTGATTACATACATACATACATTATACATTTTAGTCATCATTTCTGTTTTGCTATCATGTTTTGAGAGAATTCTTCTAAGGATATCTTGCTCATTGTTCTAGAGAGAAGGAAGCCCTCTACCGTTGTCAAAATTTAATTATTTAATCTAGATTTGACATAGACTTAATCCTAAAAACCTCAGAGCGTCAGAGTTAGAAAGTACTGTTTCACAAGAAATTGTAATTAAACTTATAGCACTAGCACATAACGCTAAAAGTAAGAAACCTGCCAATACCTATCAAATTTGTATCACAGATTATTGCTCATTAATACTGAAATGCTGTTTATCCGTGCAAGGTGTACCAGAGCATTAATCATTTATAATTATTCCAGACTTAGTACCCTTATTAACTTTTTTATTAAGAAAAATATTACGTAGTTTCTATTTAACGTGAGTTGCGCTTGAATGTAACGCCCCTAAAAGTGAATCATGAGTCAGTGTGATCCGTAATTTTGTAATTATCTAATTTCTCCGTAACGCCGCACTCTCACAGTAGACAAGAAGAAACCCACACGACATCGATATATTCAGACGCTGGCTATAAATAAAGTCATCAATGACAAGCTCGAACGCGTCTCTTATGATAAACGCAATAGGCCGACCATCAGATAGCGTCAGAAGCGGTGGCAGCGAAAACACAAGCGCCTATAAATTACAATTAAAGAACTAACCGTCGTTGTTATTGTTAGATATCTTAATTTAACTGAACGATGAGCGGTCCGAAGGGTGCCCTCGTCGGTCTGTAGGAAAAACGTGAATTAGTGGCATTCGGTTCTCGCCTCCTGTAGCAAGTGCGTCACAGGTTCTCCTTCTGTCATCTCGTCGTTTGGTAAATTTACGAGTTTGATGGGGCGATTTATTTGAAACAACTTTTCTCACGTGCTTATAACATTCAAGGGAAGCAGTTCTGGGTAATTAGTCATATAATTAATAGAGAATGTACACAATTACAACATCTGAACAAGTAGTCGAGCAACTTTACATGTGAGAAAAACCGAATAATAAACTGTTAAATTAAAGGTGAAAACAGATACACAAAGAAAATACTATTTTTCTTTTTTTTTAGTAGAAGTAATTGAAATAACTGTTTTACTTTTTTTCTGAAGCGTTGACAACTAATGTTTTCGGGAATCTGGTGAAATAAGTTCTTGGGGAGTATGAATTCTCATAATGTTATCGCATTCACTTAGGCTACACGAGTAATAGAATTGGATATCGTCTGCGTCTAATTTATTGAGCTGTGTAGAATCTTAAATTGTCAAGAACTGGTGAGGTGTATAGAAAGGAAAGAATAGGATTTAAAAAGGAACCTTGTGGGAGACCACTGGAATGCTCCAAAGGCAGAAAAAAGTTCGGGGATATTTCAAGTTGAGTCCTGCATTTTTAATGTTAGTAAATTGACATGCAACCGTAGAGGTCGGCTAGTTAGTGTATGCAAAATGAAGTGAAAAACTGTTTCTCGGTCCTAAAAGTCTTATTTGCTTTGACGCGATTTATAGTACTCCCACTACTTGACCACTTTGACTTTTAGTACAACGAAATGAGGTCTTGGCTTCATCGTGTAGTTGTACCATAAGCTCGAACTTATCTGTAAAACCAGAAAAGAGATTTTATGAAAATATAATAGGAAGAGCGTGTTAATTAAGAAGTTGTTAGAACATACATAAGCCTGGTGTAACGTTGACTTTCTGAAAGTTAGACTAGTTGACAGTAGGCGTTAGAAACGGTCATACAAGACATTTACACTAAATCTGTTCTGCCGTCTCTACATCTTTTTAGCATAGACGACAAATTTGATCATCAGCTTTTCCGAGCTTGTATAGACGCTTTTTCAGGGCTACAGAACTTGTCAAAAATCCTGCCAGTAGCCGAATGGTCTGAAAGATAACACAATCTTTGCTAACGGTGAGGGATCCGCTTCAAAGGTATTGTGACGAAAACGCAGTGCTAGCACAAAATCAATCGGATTTTAGTTAAATCATTCTTGCAAATCAGTGATTATAAATATACATATGTGATGTATGGTTAAGAGCTATGGATGAAGGGGAATTAACGATTCTAGTGTTTTTAGACCTTAACAGAGCGTTTGAAACTAATAGAATCTTTTTAGTTAGGAAATTAGCAAGAATTGAACTAAGTGGAAATGTTTTAAGATGGTTTGGATCATATTTAACCAATAGAAGGCAAAAAGTAAGGTATAACAATTATTTATCTCCCGTTGTTATAAATAACAGTGGTGTACCGCAGGGGACCGTGTTAGGTCCACTCTTTTTTAACTTGTACATAAATGATATAGTTAAATATGCTAGACATTACAAAATAAGTTTATTTGCGGATGACACTATGTTATAAGTTAGTGGTAAGGATGTTTCTTCCATGGTTCAACACATAAATTTATAGTATTTGGTAAAAAAGTATAATTGAATCCATCAATGTATCCATAAATGTTTACATAAATAATTTAAGCATTGATAGAACTTTCAACATAAAATACTTAGGAGTAATGGTTGATGAATGTTTAAGTTTTAGGGATAATGGTAATTAGGCATGTTATGAATAAAAGTTTACTTCTTGAACAGAATTTCTAAATGTCTTATTGTTAGTATGTTTACAAAGATGTTAGATCAATAATCAGGCCACATTTGCAGCACTGTTCTACGATACTGTTTGGTCTGCTCCAGGTGAATATTCAGCGAATGCAAAAAATTCTAAATTGTGCAATGGGAACACTCTTAACTTGTAATAGATATACTCCAATTCTAACAATGCTTGACGTCTTAAATTTTATGTCAGTTAAGCAAGAAATAGTCTACACAACTATGGAATTAATTCAAAAAGTTAAACTTAACTTACTACCAAATTATTTGTCAGATAATCTCAAGTATTTCTGTGACGTCCATACATATCCACCTTTCTTTTATGACAGGAAAATTTCCAGGCCATATGAAATATACTGTTATGAAACAAATATATGAAAAAGGAGAGGCCTACAATTTCCAAAATTATCGCCCAATTGCTCTTATTTCAAACATATCGAATATCAAAAAATTGTATTACCCGAATATTTCGTTTTGTGGATGTAACTACATAATATACTAAGTAATTCACAAAATGGATACATTAAAGGCAGATCAACCATACGTGGAATTTTTCAGCTTCTGGAGGAAGTGATCAGTGGCATGAGTTTGAAGGACTGCGCAAGTGGTATCTTTATTAATTTATCCAAAGCATTTGACCGAGTAAATCACCAAATATTATTGACTTAACTGGAAATAATGGCTATTATAGGTATCGCCTACGATTGATTTAAGTCATATTTAATGAACCGAAAACAATGTACTCCTCTTGGTGACTCTCAGGACAGACAATATAGATAGGAATGGGGTGAAAATCCTTATGGCGTACCTTAGGGCTCTATTTTGGGCCCTTTATTGTTCTTATTATACGTGAACGATATGCCAGAGGTTGTCCAATGTCAGATGGTTTTATATGCGCATGCTTCTTGCTTAATAAAAGCAAAGTCGCTTAGTAAAAATATTGTTGAAGTGATAAATACCATAAACAATCAAAAAATGGATTGACAATCATGGCTTTGAATTAAATATTTAAAAAAACGGAACTTATGCTTTTTAACAACAGCATGCAAGATGTGGAGATTCGATGTATAGAGAATGTACTCAGCTGGTCCGAGGAAGTTTCTTTCCTGGGAACGACACTTGTTCCCTCTTTGTCCTTGATGATCATCTTACTTCAACACTGGCTAGATTTTGTTACAGTCTGCGTGTAATAGCAAAGTGTGTTCGTTCTGAAGCTGCTCTAAGTGTTTACAACGCATACATAAACTCTAGGTCTCTACGGTATGGCACCATTTTTGGGGCAACTGCGTAAATGTATATTATACTTTTAATTACAAAAGTCAAGCCTTAGAGCTATTTTCGATCTCAAGAGAAGAGACAGCTGTAAAATGTACTTCTAAAATAACAATCTACTTACCTTACCATCTCTGTATATTTTGTAATGTGCATTATTCATTAAACACAATTACAAAGACTTCTTTGTAGAATATGAATTAGTACATAGTCATCATACAAGAAGCACTTCACAGAACCCTTTGCTTCAACTAAGGACACATTTAACAAAAATACAAAAAAGTGGCTTGCATCAATGTATTAAGATATCGAATCATGTACCAGTTGCTATTAGAATTTTACATACAAGCTTATAGTACGTATAAAACATATAACAGTGTATTTTATAAAGGTTTGTCCATATATAATGAATTACCATTAGAAATTAAAGACTGTACTAATATTATAACATTTAAAATCCTTTGTACAAAATATGTATATTAGAAACAATGTGTAAAGTCTGTAATGTAAACGTTCTTGCTTGTCTCATACTATTGTCTTTGAATACCAATAGCAAATGCCAAATAAAATAAATACTATTACTACTACTACTTAAGCAATCCTGTGTTATGCCAGTGAGAAGCCTATTTCTATTGTCGTACCATTTCTTAATTGCTTGTTTTAGGTGGCTATTTTGCAAACTATAACAGTCCAATAGAAGACATTTTTGATACTTCTCTGGCAAGCCTTATTTGCCTTTTAGTTCCCTTCAATTTCTAGCTGGCTTAGCATCGACTCAAGAGTGATGTGGTTTTTATATCCCAATTAGGTCAAAATGCATATACATTCATGCAACAAATTAGACTCGTATGTGTAGATAGTAACAGTCTTCAACACCACTCGAGTATCGTAAATATACTGTTGGTTGCGCCTCGTATCTCGGCTTTCCATGACGCCTTTGTAGGGTAGGTCTAAGTTGTAGTCCGCATTACTTGTGTGGCATTTCGACATTTGTATTTATCCGTTCGGTATTGTTTATGAAACAAACGACAAAATCATGATCAGAAACATACTATCATCCCTAGCAAGAATTAAATCCAGAATAGAATGGAATGCTTTTGTTAGGCTAGTTGCATCATAAATTAGCTGCGTAATTCGAATAGACAAAATATCTCGTCCATGATAATTAACCAGCGAGTCCTCCAACGCATTCAAACATTTTCTTCTAACGTGTGGAGGATGAATTTTGAGAAATAAATGAAAAGTAAAAATCGATTCGTAGTGAAAATTTTATTAAAGTATAAACATAATCTCCATCATTCTTATCTTCACTTCTCGGATTTTCTGGAATATTCTGACGCGTAACTGTACTTTATTTTGGGTTTTTCAACCTTCGTCATAAATTTTCCTACTCACAAGGGGAACACCAGGGTTGTCCGACACGGATTTTAATGAATCTGAACTATGTTATACAGGAACTTTCCCCGCCCAGTACGAGCTTTTATCCTAATATGCCCTAGTTTCTGAGAAAATCATCGTTGTTTAACGCATTGAATGAAAGTTCATTCCTTTATATCGATAATGTTAGTTTCTCAACAAGCAAGCCTTCGTAGCCGAGTGGATAACATCTACGCCCGCCACGCTGCTGGCTCGCGTTCGGTTCCTACCAATACATTTTTTTAATCTTATCGGCAAATTTCGCTTATCGCAAATTTTACGCTGTCAGGGCAATTTGCTTTATTGGACGTGTAAAAACTAACGTTACCCTTTATTTCCGAATTGGATAATGTAAAATATTTCTCATGATCTAAAACAATAACTCTGTTGGCAATGTTCGGCAGCATCTGTTTGGGTTCTCTCTTGTTGGGTTGCGATGTATTTGGGACACTTCCTCCTTTTTCGGTATTCTACCCCATTTTTATTCAAGATTCTGCCGACAGTCCTATCCGCAATTCCAAATCTACGGCCTAGAATGCGCGTGGACGTTCCAACTCTGTCTTGAGCGGATTGGATGAGTCTGTTTACTTCATGTGGGGCCAAACTGGAGGTCGTCCATTTTTCGCTAAATTAATGCATGGTAAACGCTAACGCTACGAAAAAAGCGTAATTACCAATGTTAATTAGCATATTTGCAGCAGTTGGATTTACCTAAGTTTCACAAACAATTAAAAAGATCTGCTATTAAGTTGCGCTATTGTAATGACTAATTAAATTACGTAAGTATTGTATACAGAATCACACTTAACGCTTCATAAAACTTCACACGTTAACTGGAACAATTTTGCTGCTAGTAAGTAGATTTCAAATCAATTTTTGCCAATGAACTAAAACTCCAACTGCATTTATGCAATTCGTGTTTAAACGTTAATCCACTTCTTCTTATGTGGACAATTCTTTCTATACATCTAGTCGATTGAAACATAAAACCCTCGGAAAACTTCACCCAGACAAACTCGATAATGGCAAGTGTTCGAGCCAGACGAATCCAAAACCGATACGGTTTACCAATTCCATCCGGACCGTGTCTTCTTCAACTGCGATGGGAAAACGCCAACAGTAGTCACAGCCTTACGGGCTGGCGACGGCACGCAGTTCCCCGAAAACAGAATTTAATCAGTGCCGCCCAGACTAAAACGTCGATTTACTCGAGCCGAGTGCGTTTCGTGATGTCTTCATTCCCTCCGATTGTATGTGCGTGTATGGATCTAATTAACTGACTGTCGGAGTTTCTAGTCTCCGTGAGAAAATCGTTGGAAATTTGCCACACGATAAGTTCTATTACAAAAAGAAAACATCTCGTTGTTGAGCTATTCAACCAGCAAACTCGAGATCATCTCCGAATCAAGTAACGTAACATTATTACTTTGTTATTATCGACGCGAGTAGTTTTAGTTATCTTGTCTCGGTCGTAATTATCAATCTAATCGAAATGCGCGGCGTATAATTCCGATTCGATCATTAAGGAGAAGAATGGACGCGTTCACGAGAACACCTGCTCTTTAATATTTATGGCCGACGTTGACGCTGCTACCATTACGGTACTCACGGTTCCGGTGATAGAAGAAGCCGAATTGGTTAATGCTGTACGTGTAGGTATAATAATTAAAATCCTACGACATAATAAATAACCGTTTCAACTCTCTTTTTATTTTTTTTTTGAAAAATTACGATAAAATATTCTTGTATGTTTTTACCTACACCTAAGCGAAATATTACTACTGATGGTAGTAATATGAACACCAACATAAAAACAAATTAAGCCCTTAATAATAAAATTATTAATGGAAATAAAACATAGCCCTTAGTTTAAGGTGCACTACTATAGTTTAGTTCTAATGACCCATATGCAGTAATCCCTCGCCTAACGCGGGGGTTAGGTTCAATGATAAGACCGTGGTTGAAGAAATTCGCGGTTGGTGAGGGCAAATTAAGAAAGCGAACGTTTGTGTAATATGTATTAATAAACTTTAATTCTATAACCAAATACACACTAAATATAAACTAAATACATTCATTAACTAAAATATGAAAGAATAATTGGCTGTTCCATATTTTTCTTAATGTTTTTTCGGATTTTCTTGTATAACAGTAGTAAACCTTCCAATCCATTCTTAAATTTTAAACTCCTTTCTAGTGATGGATCCATTTGAAATACAAGACCTTGTAATGTTAGGCATTAGAAATAGTTTTATTTAAGTCGCTTAAAGTCAGGGATTTAGTCATACTTGTCGCAGTCTCTTCGTTCTCATGCTCACCGCTCGATTGATCTTCCAACAATTCCAGAAGCTCAGTTTCTGTTAGTTCGCAGTCATGTAAATTAAGAACTTCTTCAACATCAGATGACTGCATATTATTAAATCCCTATTCATCAATTTGGCGCATCACTTAAAGACTTTGTTCTATTTCCGATTCTCTGGTAGGAATATTTGAAAAATCGGTTACGATGTCCGGCCAGTTTTTTCCAAGATGCGTTCAATGTAGATGGGCGTAACTCATCAATTGCATCTTTAATCATCGCTACGCACTGAGCAATATTAAACTGTTTCCAAGACTGCGTAGCAGGCATAGATGGATCAAATTCCATACAGCTCAAGATGTGACTGCAAGTTAGCATCAAGTAATGTCGTTTAAACGCTGCAATTATCACTTGGTCTAAAGGTTGCAGAAGGGAGGTAGTGTTTGGAGGCAGAAAACGAACTTCTATATTGGGGTCTTCTAAGTTCATGGACTCGGAATCTGCGGGAGCATTACCGATTGAAAGAAGCGCTTTGAATGGTAGTGATTTTGAAGCTAGATTTTGTTTAACGCTAGGAATGAAACAGTTCCTGAACCAGTCAATAAATACCGCTGCTGTCACCCACGCTTTTGGATTTGCTCTCCAATGCACTGGTAGTGCACTTTTGTGCTTACCTTTGAAAGTGCGTGGATTCAAATTTTTATAAACAACAGCAAAATAGAATAGTTAATCTATCCTCCGCAACTTTAAAATCAGGGGCTGATTTTCCATTACGTGATATAAAGGTCCGAGCAGGCATCCTCTTCCAAAATAATCCGGTTTCATCCGCATTAAATACTTCTTGTGGTTGATAGTTCTTCCATTCGATAATTTAGTTCTGCTGGATATTGACTGGTCGCTTCTTCATCAGCTGAAGCAGATTCTTCCACGATTTTAACATTGTGGAGAGAAAAGCGTTTCTTGAAATTCTCTAACCGCCCCTTACTTGCTTGAAAACTTGGAGTGTCTGCTTCAGACTTCAGTTCATTAAATAGACGCATTGCGTTTTCTTGAATTATGCGACTGCTAATAGGCACTCTCTTTTGTGTTTGATCTTCTATCCATATATTAAGTGCTTTTTCCATCTTCTCCATAGTTTGTGACCGTGAAAAACATGTAACGTTATTGCTACGGTCAGTACCACACGAAACACTTGACCGAATAGACTGTTCACTTTTTTAATTGTCCTTTCAGTAGACTCATTTATTTTGAATTTTTTGGAAACACTCGCATAAATTGCTCCTGCAGCTAGATAAGCTAGCAATTATACTTTTTTATCCAAAGTCATAACACTTCTTTTTCTTTTAACAGATTTTTTATCAGTATTTTTAGACATTTTTAACGTCTGATCGACACGTGCACATGAGGTCGGTATAGGAGAACTCTGATGAGCTGAAAACAGCCTCACCGATACTAAACAGAGAAATTAGCATGTTTTCTCTCTGTAATAGGATTAGTGAGTTTACACAGTTAGTTTTCTGTGAATAAATCCACGCTGAGGCTACATAGTTGAAGTTGAGTCACCTCTCTAATAAAAGCTTTTGCTCCAAGTTAGCCCAAAGCGATTGCCTGACCAGGTTTTGTCAACGCTGATATAAAACTGCTGAATTTTTGCATAGTTGCGACAACGGCCCAATCATAACCGATATAAACTCGGAAAAAAAATTCTCTGTGAGAAATATCTACAAGAGTTATTGCAAATTACTGTTATTAATTTTACCATACGGTTAAACCCAAAACCTTTCTGACTAAATAACATGGTACTTATATACAGCAGTAAAGGCAAAGCGCGTCATAGTTTGAAACACGTACACACAAGTCGAAAGCATACACAGTTATACAATACATTTCTCCACACGTAAAGGGGCGAGCGGTTGTGCAACGAAATCGATAGCAAAAAGTGCGCGACGGCGATAACAATAGCGGTTTTCATATAAATAAGAGCGAATGTGTTCGGTTGCGGTAGGTTGCGGTGTTTGTTGTTATTGTAGCATGTAGTTACGGCGATGGAATTTCTAACGAACACGCGGTTGAATATTTAGAGGAACTATACCGTATATATGTATGTATACAGGAGTGCAGTTACACATTACAAAACGCCGACTAGATAAAAGGCCTTTGTGGATACGTCTAGCGTGCGGAAAAATGTTCTCCCTCGTTCTTTGAAAAAGGAATAGTAAGGCAGAGGACGTGGAAAAGTTACAGGGGTTATCGTGAAAAATGTATATACATCCTTTAACTTAAGTGTTTTAAAACAGTTTTTTACAGTTAATAAATCATTCGTATACTGTTTGTATGACTCTTCTCGTTGAGAACAAGACGGAAAATAAACCTAAAAAAAATAATAATAAATTTGCTGGCAGTCCGCTAAAACAACTGGCGACATCGTAGTTAGGA
>SMLS01024680.1:0-10729 GCA_004785975.1 Popillia japonica | reverse complement strand
ACTTACTACAAGGGATTCACGATACTCCCTCTTCATTACATCATTCAAATTCCTGCTATCTAGACACATTCGTCAACTATGATCAGAATATAGGAACCTTCCTCAGTATTCTTAATTAACGGCCGTAAGCATCTTTTTCAAAAATTAAATATAATTTGTTTGCCATGTACATCTATTTTTTGCCATTAAAAGTGAATTGTACGAACCATCTTGCATCTCCCACCATGATGAAAACAAATTTTTACAACAAAGAGGAATTTTATGCCCATAAATCCGCATAATAGGTTTTTCCAATAATGAAATTTATTTATTTTTATTTCGCATTAGTGGTTTACTATGTTATTTTTATATTTTCTGGAATTAGATTTACATTACCGAGAAAAATTATTATTATTATTATTCTGTAATTGCTTTGCATATTTTGTAGAGGATAGTTAAGTTGAATTAATCTATATATATATACATATATATTAGATAACCTACTTTAGTTATTGTATTTTGAGTTTTTAAATTCACATTTGTATATGTCATACTAACAAATATATTATTATTATTATTAATATTATTATAAAACTACGAAAATCTCATTTTCTGATGGTTGTTAATATATCGTAGCATTACATAGCAATTTATTTATGTAGTGTGTAGCTGTTGTAGAAGTAATCCATTACATACACAGTGCTTCCCTTCTACATGCTGATGTCAGAGTTTGTATATGAACGTGTGACATGAGTGCATATAAGTTACTCATAGCCACAGACGTTCAAAAATTATTAAATAGGTTAATAAAATACCAGATTTAGTTTTCCAGTTCTTTGCCTGTAATCCAGATTAAATAATACTAATACTACTATTAATTATTAGATTACGTAGTACCTATATGTTTGTGAATACTCATATATGATTTTATGCAAGGTTTCTTTGTTGAGATACTGTATTAAAATGCATATAAATAAATACAGGTATTACTCATTTTAAAGTAACGTGCCATTATCAGTAGATAAGAATTAATGTACACATACCTCGAAACGTTTAATATTTAAAAATAGAATTTGAGCATAACATAGCACAGTTCAATCATTTTCAGTTATCAAGATACCAATATTGGTTGAACCAATATATAACCGTATACACTTACACGTATGAAAATGAATTGCGTAAGTAACCGTAGTTTTGAAAAGAAGTACTTCCAATAATACGTATCATAACTGATTACTTTGTAGGTATGTAGGTTAAATGTAGTTCTACATATAAACATATATATAGTATAGCGTTGTCGTATTTTACATGCATTTAAAATGTATGTAAAACAGAATTGGCATAGAATACGATTATAAGCACCTACATATCGCAACAAACAGATTTTGTGAGTAATTAACATATGTACCTACATACTGACTTCAAACAATAATTCCTACGCAACTAGTTTTTGTTTAACTCTAATAACGGAAATTGAGAGAAAATAAGTTTATTGATTCTTTAAAGCTTCTCGAGCATTCTATACTACTGTACCGTGTTAACTAGAATCTAAAGAATTTAAGGACGCTGCTCATGTAAATAAAAGATCTAATTAAAGATTTCTGCTACTAGTCATGAAAGTATGAGAAGTTGGCTCATGAACTTAGGCAAAGTGGTACTAAAATAATTCAACCAGTTATATTTGACACTGTACCCGCAGATTGGTAAACAATGCCTTGAAATACTGATATACTTCATAATAATAACACAAGTTTGTATATACAAGCTGTTCTTGAACTTTAAAGCTATTTTTTAGCTTTAGCTTTTTTTATTTACTGCAGATTAAATACGCTAAATTATAAAATAAATATGTGCGGGAGTAACATAGTTTATTGTTATTTCATATATCATTGGCGGACAACCCCATATACTGCAAACAACTACACAGCTGTGTTCCTTAAGCCGCGTTTTCACGGGGCGAGTTGCGTCGAACGATTTCGGTCGTTCGGCTAGGTCGACTCGGCCTGATTGAATGACCGAAGCGACAAAAGGTTTTCACGAGGCAATCGTATTGAGACGATAATTAATATCTGAAGCTCCCTATTATAAGTTGTTCTTATATTTTTTATTTTATTTTTTAATTCAGATTCTGTGAGATCCATGTGTTGTATTATTGCTTGTAATGCGCTCTTTCGTGCCTGATTATTTCTATAAAGTTCCAGTTTTGGGTTCCACAATAGCTCATAATTTTGGTAAATATCCAAGAATTTACTCATATCCGCATCTGTCCATTTTTCTAACATGTTAATATTTTTTCAATAAAAGTTCTGTTAAATGCAACAACTCGCCATGCGTTTGAATCAGAATATGTCACATGAATTAATACATCGTCTGAACTTGTCGTTTCAAGTTGTTTACATGTGCGATTACCATCGTTCGACTTTCGTTCGGCAGCAATCGTTCGGCAAAAGTAGACAGTCTTTCTACTTTGATTAAAGCGAACGTCTGTGCCGAACGACTAAGCCGAAATGTGGTTTTCACATTCAATTTATGTTCGACCTAGCCGAACGAACGAAATCGTTCGACGCAAATCGCCCCGTGAAAACGCGGCTTTAGAAATACCGCGCTATGAGTTATTCTGCATACTATCTTTCATTTGGGGAACCGTCCTTGTTTCTATTGTTCGCACGAGGGTGCTTGTTTTTATTACTGTTAGTATATTTGCTTCTTTGAAATGCCTCAACATAAAAAAAAACAAGACTAAACTGCCGTGTTAGTACAATGCAATACTCAACACGAGAAACGACGACTGGCATTGTTGAGTTTTGCATTGTGATGAATGTAAAGCACTTTTTTATCATTATGGATGATTTTTAAAGATGTAGGTCGATGAAAATGGAACACAGGAAACAACGTTTTGGAAGAGAAAAAAAACTACCATCTCATTAATTCGTGAAGACTCAGGTGAAGCAGCGACTGAGCTGAAATGGTGCCCCGTATGGCAGGCAATACCAAGATATTTAATGAGGGAGATGCAATGAAATCATTCCGTCTCATCAGGGAATATGGTTGGGGTGAATTAAGTTGGTTTTATAGAAACAAACTGCGTCAGAACTACTCGTAAATATCATTTATCCATCTTTGAAGAAGTATGCAACGAAGTGGGTTGTTACTGGAAGCTGAATGCATGGCAATTGTGGAATGTTGTTTGCTCAGACGATAGTTTTCTTTTTCCAGGAGAAGCACTCTGTGGAACTGCGGCTAGAAGTTGAGAATTAATCAGAACACTTAATCCGAGAGAACAGAAAAATAAGATATTACTAGAATGACAAACAGTGAGTTAAAGTGAATGCATCGCATTTTCAAATATTGCTGTACAAAGTCAAACATACATAGATGCAAAGTTTAGAAAGGTTATATCAATGAAATTTCTTAATTCCAAAATATTAAAGACTACTGGTTACATTGGAATTTAGCTTAGAAACACTCAAGGAACCCATTAAAATATAGTTTTTTTATTCTTATTTGACTAGAGCGCTCTATACCAGCAAACCTCGCGGGAGGTGTTAGAATTTGACATATGCATAGATTATACATGTATGTATGTGTGAAGTTTGTGTCATCTGGGATGGATAGCGCTTTTATGCTACAACTAGTGATAAAGGTTGTTTTGTAACAACTCTAGAATAGACTAAAGATTTTGTCTACTATGTATAAGGTGTAATACAAAATCTATCGTACCTCTCGTTCAATAATAAAGTAACTTTTTGTAACCAATATTCGTTATAGTTATATAAAAAACATCAAACCTACTTCTTAATTGTAGAGCGTTAAATGATTAAATAAAGAAGCATAAAACAATATACTGGTTCTACTTTAAGTGATTTTATTTCCTAATTATTTTGCACATTTTGTTTACTTGTGTTGTTTTAAGTATATAATAGCTTTCTTGTTCATCAAATATCAAAAATACCTATTATACTTTGAGAAAATGTACATACATACATATAAGTAACTTTTACAAATGTAATACCAACAGATCTAGGAATTGAGGTAATACCCGTTGGACTTCAGAAAAGTATTATCACACAGCACAAAATGCACCAGTATTGAAGAACCATCTCTGCACAAATAAAATGTATTTTACACATTATTTGAAGTCACAGAGAACTGGAACTATGCAACGCGCAAAGCCAATTAATACGCCTTTGCACTGTAAGAGCGTTCATATAGTTTGCAAAATTTTATATCGATAAAAATTATTGTACAAAAAGATAAAATAACATAATTTGGTTATGCAACTAACTTACAAAACATAAGTTAACATACACATTTCAGTTAATACTTTCTATTAAAATAAGTCGAAGAAGCAACAAATGTCCAATAACCAACTTTACCTTAGCTGGCGTGCAAACTTTAGGAACTAAACTAAAGTTTTGACGGTTTGCCTTCCAAAATAAGAACACTAAAATCTTTTTCAGCAATTTTCTTGGCTCAATGACAAGGCTAAGCATAATATGACCATTGACTGACTTCCACTTATCTGTAAACCCCACATGTAACTTTGGTGAATTTTAGGTGTTGTAAGTGATTTCAATTGTAAAATCTCTGCCATTTTCCGTTACTTAAGACATTTCAACTGGATTTTTTTGCAAAATTTAAAATAGAGTTACACAACTTGAAATGATTCTAGAAAAGAGGAGCACTAGTTCTTGTAATTACTTGCTTTAAATAAATAAATATCTGTAAAAAATCGAAAAAATATGTGAAATAGTGTATGTATTTCAAAATTTTCCGATTGCTTCATTATATGTAGTTCTAATGGGCATTACATAACATGATATATGTACATATAAACACTTTAATGGTTTCTTTAATTTATAATACATAAGAATTACATTATACTCCTAAGTAGTTATTATTATACATTTGTTTAGTTTGCTGTGGGCTATTTCTGTTATACAAGTATTAGAAAGGCTTCAGTTTTGAACAAAAAGCCAATTAATACATATATCTACTTATCAGTAACATTTCTATTCTCTAGATCCAAGTCACTATTAGAAAATAATATTTGTTTCTGATGCTATAAAAATTATGAATTTCTCCAATTTAGTTTTTAGTGGAAATTTAACGTGATTAATTAGGGGTTTGCAATTCCCAAACAAGTCATAAATAAAGAATAATTAACTAATGTATTATACCACTTTATTACTACTTAGTATTGTTATTGTATACTGAAATTGGTTTTAAAATAGAATTCGCAAATAATTCGCTCACGTTACTTTATTGGATGTTTGAACTAGTTTAAGTAACCACAATCACAAATATTTTGCAGTTCATAAAATATATTATACATATGTATGTACATACATAATCCAGTCCTCACTCTACCGGTTCAAGTGTAGAGGTTACCTTTAGTCATTCTTTCCACTTCTTATATTTTGGTGCAATTTTTTTCGCCACTTGCCAGTTTATTCCTAGTTTGTTGAGTGCGTTTACGATTTTATCATTCAGTATTCGTGTAGGTGTCCCTCGTTTTCTTTTCTTCACAATGCCTGTCTCCCATATTTGTTTCACTTGCCTTTCGGCCGTCATACGCGTCGTGAGTCCGAACTAGCTAGCTGTCTTTTCTCTATTTTAGACAGTAGTGGTTTGACTTTGAGATGTGCTTTTATGTTCTCATTTCGCAGTCTGTCTTCTCTCGTCATCCTCAGTACTGCCCTGATGTATCTCATTTCTGTAGCTTGTATTTTGCTTTTCGGCCTATCCTTCAGGGTCCACGCCTCGCAGCCATATGTATACTACACATATACTCTAGTAATAGTTAGTGAGTGCTTGGCAAACTATACCAGTTGATATCCTCCAAAAACTAATCTCACGATTGCCAAATATTTGCAAAAAAATTATACAGTGCAAAGGCGGTTACTCTCAAGAATAATAAAAAAATAAAAACTATTTCTCTCTATGTTTTTATTATAAATATTCTTGTATTTTATAAAAAAAAACAAATGTTTATTTTATAAAAAAATATGTTTTCATTTGAATATATATTTAGTTTCACGAAACATGTAGTAGTTTATTGTAATTTCTTCAGTGAACCCTTATTTTTGACCGTAGTGTAGATTTGGCGCTTGTACGATATTGTAACACTACAATATTATTTTATAAAGAAAATGATTAGTAATAAATTTGAAATGTTTATGAGATACGTATCCATTAGCCTAATAAATATTTCCTGATAAAATAGTGTCGGAGCGGTAATTGAACATACATAGTTGATTTTATTAAAATACGTTTACTTGACAAGCCGCGATAACTGACATAGCTGCTACTATGTGTACATACATCATTTCCTTAAATAGAAATGTAGGGAAATATACTCAGCGAACCGTTCCGTACGAGATTGAAATCATTTTTACTTGAATAAACTTTAAACGATGCTATATGCTTTGTAATTACTAAAGCTTAAAGTATTTTTTGCTCATTCAGTGCGCATGTAGTTTAGAAAAGTAAATACGCACAAATATTTTCATGGTATGTGCTGATGGATTGGCTCAATATTTGTTTTCTTTTCAGATGTGTAAATACAACCGTCTATAAGATCTTGGGACTGGAAATGGTATTCGATGTTTCTTGAATAAAATGGTAAATATATCTTTTATTAATGATTCTAGACAGTTGTAATAACCAGTAGCTTCTGCTGTTTAATTTATGATTATTAAAGTTTTAGAGAATAACAAATAGTTTATTAACACCTGTGTATGCAGATATTTTTATATTAACGTTAGTTTGCTTAACACATTTATATATAGTGCATCGTTCATTTCTAGAGATGTTATTTTGGAATTATTACTTACACAAAAAAGCTAATATATGTACATTTTATGAATGCATAACCTTTGCAGTAATCAGCGGTTGGTCTGGTTAATATTCCAGGCAAGATAATATTAAAACATAAGCCGGTCTTGAAAAAAAACCGGTGGTATTTGTGACAATGACCGATTAACACTTCTATAAAACCGGACTAGGTAGCACTTTGTATTTAATGTAAGCTGTGAAAGAATCTGCTTACCTACATATCTAAACTAACAAATTTGCCAACATTCATGAAAGTGTACTTACCTTAAAAAAAGCACTCTTCTTTCGCAGTGTGTGAACAGCTAAAAATATCTTAGTCAAATTTATATTTTGTAATAGGAGCGTTTTTCCGAATAAATGAGCAACTATATATAACTGACAAGTATCCTAGCATAACTTGCTAATTCATTGGACTATTTTTTTCGGGGTTAGCGTGACTCTAGCGCATTCCAGTTTTGTCTGTGTAGAGGACGGAAGTGGACAGACAGATTTGCATTTTAATCCATCAATATTTGCAGCTAGATGCAATATATGTTTATATTTTATATTTTGTACCTATATATTTTATAAAATGACGAAATATGATATTTTTATTAATCCTTAGATAATTTAAAAATTAAAAATACCTGTCAAAATAAAATGGATTTATTAAATATATTACATTTATTGCAAATGTTGAATGTGGTCGCCATTTTCTTCTTGAAGAAACACTAACCTGTCTTCAATGCTATAAAGCGAAGTTTTAATTCCTTGAATTCATCGATGGTATTAAGTTTTGGTAAAAACGCCTGCATAAGTAGAGCCATGGAAAAGTGTATGGAGCACCTATTATTATAAATTAAACTAATATATCTTTAAAATACTGCAATAAATTCCATAAAATTGTTTGAAATATAACTCTTTAACCTATTAAATGTATAGAGCAACTTATTTCTAAACAAAACCTATCATGAAATGCTCTTTGCCACACCGCGAAAAAGACTACAGAGTTGTTCATCATTAATGATGTTCCCCTTCTTCCATGGCTTTCTCAGTCTCCAGATATCTCGGATAGAATATTTGTTGTAATATTTATTACTAAAGTAGAAAGTATCCATTTACAAATGTAAACCGAAAAAGAAAACTAAAGGAGATAATTTTTGAAGAATGGAGGAAAATTTTCGTTAGCTTGTGTAAGAGACTTATGAACAGTCCCAAAAAGAGTTTGTGCAGTAACCAGCGCACGATGAGGTGCCATAAAATATTAAGCAATATCTTTAAAATTGTTAATAAAGTTATACTCTTTCGCTTTTAATTTCCCTGTATAACATTTAAAATCTTGAGCAATCTATAGTGTGCTCCATACATTTTTCCATGGCTGTATGATGTTTTCAATGTCGTGTTTATGCTACAACGGTATTACATAATCACGAAGCATATTCAAATAACGCTGGCCAGTTACCATAACTGAGCTTGTTCTTCCATCTTCCAATCTGTATAAAAAATATTGACCCAATTCGACAATTGTGCGACGAATACCACCACTAAGTTCAGACTGTGCTTCATAAGTCCAACAAATGTTGTCAAGCCACTGTGGATTCACTTGAATTTCGGCTATTGTTTGTACAGCGAAATTATATATTTTGATTCTATCACCTTGTTTTAGTTCAAATAGAACCTGCGTCATATGGATAGATTTTCAGGTGCCTTCTAAGATTTCACCATACAGATGTCTTAGTTAATTCCAAACGTCCAGCTGTTTTATTAACACTAGATCTTCCATATTCATATTCATGTGCTAGGTCTTGCGTTTTTTGTAAAACTTCCTCATCAATGATGACAACAGGTTTTTCTACATTTTCAAAAATGTACTGGAATTTATGGTTTCCATTTTATAGATTTTGATTATAGTTATTATATTCATACGCAGTCGCAGTAAAGTATTGTTACTCTACACTAGGAATATAACGAGAAAATGAAGCAGTATTTTAATAAAATTAGTTGAAGATTGTTTACGTAAAATGTAAAGACTACGCTAGGAAAGCTAACACTGCCTTAAAAGGTTTTCTATGAAACTCGTTATTTTTTGCTTAGTTTATACAATGGTATTAATATTTAGTTGAGAAAAAGAGGAAACATTCGTTTAATTTTTTTTACATAATTCTCCGAATTGAAGGTTTTAAAGTTTGTCTAGTCTGCCCCAGTGATTCTAAATATGGTTAATAGATTCCAAATTTAATGCGTAAGTATTCAAAAGATTTTCAATAAAATTTTCCTAGATCTTCCAATGAAATTATTTCAGATCGTTTTGTTTCTTACGTTGTTCATGGTAATTCATCGGTTTAAAATATTTAAGAGCAACACAAAAATCTGAAATATTTACTGGTATAACTTAAAAAGGCAAGTTTATAAAATCCAAAATTGTACATATTATTTGTTTTCGCGCTTTTCAAAACTTTGTAAGTATTTAAAATTATATGTTCAACTATACTGAATGAATGCATTTATATGACTGAGGAAGAAGTATTTTTGTTACTGTTATATGAAGAAATGAATATGCTGCATAGTATTTTGCTTAAACATTTGGGTCTTAATAATTGATGGATCTCTCAAGGCAATTTTGTCTGAATTTGAATCTAGTTGTCATTCTAATTTGTTATAACCACTAAAAAAAGGTCCATGTTTTCAATCTCCAATACTTCTGGTTAAGTAAATTGAAAGAAATTAAGAACACCTTGTTACATACACTTAACCACAAAAGTCTACATACGGTTGACAAATGTCAACCAACAGACAAAGTATACTAAAAATAGCCTTATTTTTGTGGTAAACGTGTTTAGTTAGCTATATTTCAATGTTATACCGAATAAAAACTAATAAAAAGTACATTTTGTGTGTAAAACGAAATAAAAAATATTAAAACCGCTTACAAGAAGGCTCTTATATTTATTAATACTAATACTGAGTTGGGTCTCCTTTTGCGTCTATGACCCCAGATAATCACGCCATCCTGAAACATATAATTTGCGAATAACCCCAGGCCCAGATCATTAATGCTAGTAAGGAAACTCCTTCTTAAAATAGCAAGATACACAAGCCGATTCATTTCTGTGTTTATAGAATGTAATTTTTCAACTCCACGTGCAGCCATACATATCCAGACCATGACAAATCCACCTCGATGCTTTGTCGTTGGAATTAAGTTTTTCGTTTCGAGGGCTTCATTTCTTTTTCGCTACACTTTGCCCGTTGAATCGTTTTTAAATAAAATTAAATTTGCTTTCGTCAATGAATAATACCCTCTGCCAAAATTTGGAGTCGCTCTGGTAGACTCGCTGGTACCGCTTCGCGAACTTCAATCGTTTGCTCTGATTGACAGCGTTTATGAGAGGCTCCTTTCTTGGAATTTTGGAGAGTAAAGCTTCACCTCGAAGACACTTACGAATGATTTCGGGATGTACAGTAATCGCCACCGTTTCTTGAAGCTCATTTGCTATTGGCCGCCTAGTCAATCTAGGTTGTGCATTTATTTGTCTAATGATGATTCTCCTTACACTATGATACTATTTTGATGGTCATCCACTGCGTATCTTACTTTTGAATGAGCCAGTGTTTTTGTGTAAAAGACTAACTTTGGAGTTCACTCCAATCCCCAAACCTTAACCTAATTGAGCATCTATGGGATGAATTGAAGAAGAGACTGTCCAAACGTTCCATTCGTATCAGGACGGACTTAAAAACAACTTTGGCTGAAGATTTGCAACTGATTGTGCGAGATGTAATAGAAAAACTTGTAAACATCATGCTGGCGCGATTATCTGCGGTCATAGACGTATTAACATTAATAAATGTACGAGCCGTATGTGGACTTTTGTTGTGAGCGGTTTTAATGTAGTATTCACTTTTTATTAGGTTTTATTATGTATAATATTGA
>SMLS01024625.1:0-14015 GCA_004785975.1 Popillia japonica | reverse complement strand
TTCCGCAAGGTAACTCATCAGAGCTTTAAAAATGTAAAAATTATTACTTCTTAGAATTTGAATCACGTTCGTAGGTAATTCGACGTTCATCTTTACAAGCTGATGTAGGAATTTCTTTCTTGCCTCCTCGTATATGCTGCATCCCAAAATCAGATGATTACTATCTGAGTACTCCTGCCCGCAGGCGCACTCCGCCGAGGGAATAATACCTAAACGAAACAGATGGGCTGGTGTTTGATTGTGGTTGAACTTCAATCTTGCAATAGAGGAATAGAATAAACGTGTTACGGGATAGCACCTATGCCATGACTTCATATTCACTGTAGGGTGTATAAGCGCATACTGTGTTGCTTGTTCCTGGTTAGCTTCTTTCCACCTTTTGTTCCACGCTTTGACCAATAAATCTGCTTTTGCTATAGACTGATAATCACTCCCGATAAAACCTGTTCGGATAACGTTGCCTACTTCTATCGCCCTCTTCGCCAACTTATCCACTATTTCATTTTCATTGATACCACTATGCCCCTTAATCCAGAAGAATTTTACCTGCTTGTTTTCCTTTCGTATACCATGGTATTGCGCTATAATTTTCTTGATAGTAGGATGAGTTTTTGTAAACTCTTGCTTTTTTAGTACCGCCTGTAGCACACTTTTGGAGTCAGTCATTATCACATACCTATTGGATTGTTGTGTAACTATATAAGCCAATGCCTGAAGAATTGCTTCCGCTTCTGCTGAAAATATTGACATGGCTTCACACAATTTATATTGCTGGCTCCTTTCCGTACTAGAATCAAAAAAGGCACATCCACAACCCATTGCTGTTTTCGATGCATCTGTGTAGATTATTGCACTGTCTTCCAACTTATTAACAATTGTTTTATGCAATGCGATGTCATGAATCATCCCCCCATTATACCTCGGGAAATACACTGGTAATGGTTTTACATAATCCTCATATTTGATCCTAATGGGCACCACTCTTGCGTTATTTATATAAGGCGATACATATCTGAATGCCTCAGCTGACAACGGCGATTTCTTCTTTTTCCAATATGTTGTTGTAAGATCTAATATATTTAGTTTGTGTACTTTTTTAAGTATGTGATCATTTTGTCGTGCTGCTAGCTTTAGTAAAAATTTTACTGATGAATATAGTCTTCTTATTTCCAACGGTGGCTCCCTAGCTTCTAAATACAGGGCCTCCCTTGGCGTGCTTCTCATGGCTCCCACACAAATGCGTAACCCCTTATTATGTATAACATCTATTCTCTGTAACTGTTTACTACTGGCATTACCATACAACATGCATCCATAATCAATTCTTGATCTGACACATGCATTGTAAAAGTTTTTTACAGTAGCATAGTCTGCACCCCATCTTACCTTAGTTAGTATACGCATTACATTCAAATATTTTTCACAACTATTTACAAGGTTATTTATGTGCAACGTCCATTTCATTTTCCAGTCCAAAATCATTCCCAAATATTTGACCTCTCTGTGTATTGGAAATCTTGTGTTGTCTAACATAATATACTCACAGGCAAGGGATCTTTTACGAGTAAATATGACTACTTTGGTTTTAGTTTCTGATAGATCAAGTCCATTCCATTTAAACCAAGTTTTGGTGTATTTATATGCCTCTGACAGCCTATGGCGGAGAGATTCTAGATTCCTATCTGCAGATACTATGCAAGTGTCATCCGCATATTGTATAGCCAAGAGATCTGGGTGAAGTTCTTTATGAAAATCATGTGTGTATATATTGTACATTAAAGGACTTGCGCGGAGACCTGAGGAATGCCTATATGACACATACGCGGGCCATATAACTGATTTGACTTTGTTTTTATGTATACAATTCGCTCTCTGAATATCTTTATAATATTGTGCGAAATGTTTTCAGGTATACATATGTTGATAAGCTTTTTTTGTAAAATATCTAAATTTACGTGGTTGTAAGCATTTTCAATATCTAAAAATAAACCTCCGACTAACTTATTTTCCGACCATCCAATCTGTATATCTGTTACTAGGTGTAACAACGCGTCATTAGTACCTCTGCCTTTCCTAAATCCATATTGCGATGAGGGCAAAATGTTTTTTTCGTCCAACCACCACTCCAGCCGATTCCTAATGATTCGTTCATAAAGTTTAAGAATACACGTCGTAAGGGAGATTGGACGGTATGATTTAGCCAGCTCAGGATCCGCCCCCGGTTTCAGAATCGGAATAACTACAACTTTTTTAAGTTCCATTGGTATTCTTTCTCCATTAATCCACATTAGATTAAAAGCATCTAATAAAACTTGTCTGATGTTCTCCGGAAGATATAATAACATTCCATATGTTATATCATCCAATCCTGGTGCAGTATCTTTTTTAATATCAAGCGCTACCGCTAATTCCTCCATAGAGAACCTTTTACTCAACCAACTCGCACCCTCTTCTCCCTGTCGATGCTCTTTTTCCTCAGTTTGGGCAAAGTCCGGACATAAAGCTTCTAAAAACTCAGGCATCCAGCAATATGATGAGTTCATCCGTTGATAGGGAGATCTATTAAATTTGCGAATTGTTCTCCAAATTTCTGTAGAGGAAGTTTCTTTATTAAGATTTCCGCAGAATTTTCGCCAACTGTACCTCTTTTTTTGCTTTAAAAATCTCTTAGAATATGCAATTGTTTCCTGGTATTTAATATACGTGTCTAATGTCCGATTAGCTTTATAGTATTTAGTAATCTTACGTCGTTCTTGAATAACTCGAGTGCATTCTTCATCCCACCATGGCGGAGGCTGTTTACTTTTAGGAGTAAATTCTTTTTGAATTTTAAAGACACGATTTGTTGTATCTGTAATTAATTTACCAACGTAGGAGATTTTTTCTTGTGCCGTATTCTGTTTTACGCTCGGATTATACTGTTTCCAGATATCATCTTTAAAGTTAGCATATTTTTCGGGCTCCACTCTCCACTTCCGAGACGGGTAAATGGTTCTTTTCGCAGCTTTCGCAGAGTTTTCTATCGTCATGAGAATTGGATAGTGGTCCGATGTGTATGCGTCATCCACTACTTTCCAACTTACCTTCGCTGCCAACACAGGTGATACTATAGTAACATCTACTGCCGACACTGCCTGATCTGGTCGAGTAACCCTAGTTGGCGACCCATCATTTAAAAACACCATTTGGTGTTCGTTAATAAAGTTAAGAAGAATATTACCAGCATTATCATTCCTTCCACTTCCTAAAACTTGCAGGTGCGCATTAAAATCTCCGCCCAAAATATAATCAGTGCCAATCTGTGCGGCTACATAATCATAGTCTAGACGGGTCATCTGGGCTTTATTAGTACAATAAATTGAAACAAACGATAGATTAAGTTGAGGTATATACACACCGCACAAATTTACATCATCAAACCGTTTTCTGAACTCTATGCTCAACGCTTTATAACTTTTTCTAACCAAAATAGCTGCCCCGCCATAACCATCATCCCTATCATCTCTGTATAACGTATAATATTTGTAAGTTAGCTTGTGTTTGGTTTAAACCATGTTTCCGAAATTAATGCTATATCGACGTCATATTCAAATAATAACAATTCTAAATTTTCTTTTTTCGCGTTTAACGATTGTGCGTTCCATTGTATTATATTAATGCTACTTTCTGCCATATCTACCGCAATTTAAAGATTTTGCTCTGATGCATCCGACGAATATCCCTCCTGAGACGAGCTAAGTTCCGTGTCAATTGCAATCCTGGACCCCATTGCTTCCTTAATTTTCTTAACTATTCTTTTAAGTCTTCCCTTTAAAGGGTTTCGTTTAACCGCTCTTATCGTCAAGGCTAATACATCTACCAGCGACTGTATATCTGCAGTATACTTTTTGACCACAGGTAAAACATCCTGTCTACCTTTTACTTCTGTAAGAAATTCGCAATATTTGTCATAATTGATCACTTCAATATCTTGGTCAAAAATAGTTTTAAATTCTTCATATAGTCCTTCATCTTTCAGCTTCTCATCTACTCTCATTTTTTTCGTTTTTTTCCCCAATATTGGTTCTTTAAATTTAAATTTGACTGTTGCTGGTTTGTTCTGTTGTTCTTCTTCAAATGTTGTTGCATCTTCAGTAGATGATACAGAGGGCGCTTGTCTCTTCTTGTTGCTTTCTGGAATCTCAGTCACCACAACCTCTTCCTTCGATTTGGAAGACGTAGTATCCGTGGCCCCAGATTTTATTTTCTGATCACCTTTCGCTGAATCACTGGATTCTTCTTCCACATTTTCGAAAACAGCCTCCATATTTTTCAAAGAGTTGTCTGCTGCTTCAATACTCTCTGTTATGAAGCCAGTAGTCTGCGGGCATCTTTGGGCAATATGTCCCAACTTTTTACATGAAAAGCACCTAATTTCATCCGTAGTGAGAAATATTCTAAAATAATTTTGTTTGTATGCTATTAACATTGATTCTGGTAACTTGCTCTTCTCATCTAATACTATATAAATTTGTCGTCTAAAACTCAGTACATGTTTGTATTCTGGATTGGTGACACCAGCCCCTATAAATGTCATAGAAGAGGCAACATTAAGACCAAGGCTTTTAATTTCTCTTATGATGACCTCATGAGGTATTGATGGTGATACATTCGAAAGAATAATTCTCTTAGCAGGGGAGACTAACCTTCTGGCTTTTACAAAGTGGTTTTTAATTTTTATTCCTTCATGGTTGTTTATAAAAGTATCGACTATTTCCTTAGATGCTAAATACATACATATTCGATTGTTGGATATACGAGAAGCAAATGAAATGTTTCTTGGGCCAATAAGTTCCCCTACACCAAAGATATAATCGTTTTTCTCAGTGTCTTCTAAGGCATCGAAAATAATCGCTAGTTCTCGATCCGGGAATGTGTAATTGGACGAATTACTTTTAACGGCATTTGCAAACGTTTTCACACTTTCGGTTGTTTCTTCGACGTTACCTAAGGTATTATAGCTAACCGGCGAACTACCTCCTTCCCCAGAAGCGTCCGGTCCCCTCTCTAATCCTTCCATTCTTGCAGTCCGCTTAAGAGCTAAACGCCTGCGTCGAGTGATCTACCCCCACGCGCCTTGCGCGTGAGCGGTGTCGTTCTTCACGTATGTGGCAATACACTTATATAGTACAATAAACGCTTAAAATATTAAAACTAATGTTCTACTTCGCTAAAATTTGCACTCAAAACGATATAGTCCGCGACCCTCACATATTAATAACTCTAGACTAATCACACAAATAAACAGAAATCCATTACTACTATAAATAATTGATAAACCTGCCTGAGACAGTACACGCGTGCATTCACCTTTGCTGGTAAAACGCAAACTCTATCGACAAGTTTTCTTGGTAGATATCGTGTTTCACACCTGTCTGCAGCAGTATCGTATCTTCCAAAAATTCTACTGACTATTTGTTGAGACTAGAGATTCGTTCAATATGGGCCGATTGGACTGTGATTAGATGTGTGTCTTTTTGCGTTTTAAGTAAAGTTGGGTTTCATTTTTAAATATGCAATTATATACCTAGTTGATCTGTTATTGTTTTAATGCAGTGAAAATCTTTAAGGAAAAAGGTTCTGCAAAAAATTGCTCATGAATTCAGGCAATAATTTCTGGGATTTAATTAAATACAACACAGTGATTTGAAATATCTTTAATGTTACATCTAAAAACGATAATGACCATCTGTCAAATTCCAAATTCAAAACTTCTAATCAAAAATCCGTCAACTATTTTCAGCGCGAACTACGCTGATCCAAACCTATAATTCGGCGATTCTTAATCGTCCGATCGTCTTCATCTGCTTTTTCTTCAGGGTTAACAAACTCCTCCTTCCTGTCCGTATTTCTGTTTTCAGGTGCAGAACCGTTTACACTGTTGTCTGCACCTATGTTTTCTATTTCATCGCTTAGGGCCGGTTAGTCGTCACTGTTGAAAGTATCGATGTATATATGTAGGTGGTCCATGGCTGTATGTAATCAGCAGCCATAGATGTTACATTTGGTCCTTCTCCATTTGCCAACTTCTTTACATGGTACCGGTCATTTTTGTTCACAGAACGAAGTCCCAAGAAATTTTGCCTTAAATTTACCTTGTATAAATTGAGTCCCCTTAATGCCCACTATGTCTTCTATTTTGTATTTTCGGGCATCTTTCCGTCTACGTTTGAATTTTCTAATAAGGAGTACTTTGCCGTACTCATTCGTTCTCTTTCCTTCTGAAATGCATTCAGATACTCAGGTTCAATTACTTCATTTTGGCTAAGACTATTCGGCTGCTAAGTTCTGAACAACTTGACCAGACAGAGCACACGTATTCGGCTGTAGAGAAACATAATACTCATGCCGTCGTTGGACTGCAGGTTTAGGGCCCCACTTAGTGTTGATTTGATATCTTAGTATGTTGTTTTTTCGCAGCCACCTGTTGCCGGGGTTTTTGCAGTGGTATTTGTAAGTTAGGGATCTATCAAGTGTAACCCCAAAGTATACAGATTCTCTCCATTATAAGCGACATTAAATTTGCGATTGGCTAGTGGTGTGTTAAGATGGAATGCACTGACACTGTGCTGACTGTGTTTTCTTCTCTTCGTAGTAAGCAGACTTGACTTTTAGAGTGTTCTCTAACCTTGCTTCAACTTCTTCAAAGTTTCTTGGCAGAGCCGTAATGCTCAAGTCATCTGCGTATACAAAGTGTTTTGTATTTTCCGGTGTTGGTTGGTCGTTGGTGTAAATGTTAAATAGAATCGGAGCTAACACGCTTTCTTGAGTGCGGCCGTTTTTTTGGTTTCGCCAGCGGCTTTTTTCCCTTCAAGGGTGACGTAGGATTGGCGGTTATGCTGTAGAAATTCTATTATTTTCACCAACTGATAATCTCCTGTTATGTCGTACTTTTGACATCATTATTATTATCATGTAAACACCTGGAGGTTTCTTGAACACTATACATCCAAACAGTAAAAAAATGAATGTAATTTCAAAATGTGTTGTTATGGTACTAGTTTAGCACTTCTGACTATCTAAATATCTAATTTAGGTTTCAACAGTTTTTAATTCGATACTGATTCGATAGATGGATGAAATACATATCGCATACAATAACTAGATGATTTGTTACAAGTTTTACAGTAATCGTTAATCATCGTAATTGCATACTACTTAATAATGAATAAATTATTTGAATAGAATTTATTACTATCGCTGGACACCAATTAAGTTTCAATATATCTACCAGATTGCGAGATATTAAACCATTTGTTATAAATTTCAAGAGTAAATTAAATTCTCTAGTACGTGTATTGATTTAAGGTACACGTTGACATGTTCACATAATATCTAGTAGAACATGTCAGCAGCGAATTTACTGCGAATAATCCAGATATATTTGTAGATGTGTTGGTTTAATCGCTTTGCAATTAATTTTAGTATTAAAGATATGTTAGCTATAAATATGTCGATTGTTTAATAAAACAGTTAGTAGTTCTAAATGATATTTATAGCATTTCAAATCCATTGTGTTGTGCTATATTAAATGGCCTGCCTCTGCAGAATTATCATGCTTTTTTAATGTGGAAGAGCTCTAAACGTTGATAAACCTCGAGGCATGGATCACAATTCCTATGGTATGGATATGTTCAAGTTAATAAATCCATTTATTTTGTATGATGTTGGCGACATTAATAAAAATAATTTCTTGTAAAAGTATACTTTAAATAAATTTGTATCACTGAACATACGGAGAATTAGTATCATATGATTAGTATTGATGTTATTAACAACTATTGGGACTTCGTGCTGGCTACAGAATCGTTCCTTGTCGGCCTATCCAATGTGCAAATGCCTTGTTTAAATGTTCCCATATGTTCCAATGTTTCTGGAGGTGCCCCATCGTGCATGAACTACTTTTGCCGTCGTACATGTAGTGGTATGTTATCCAAGTAATCGGGTAACGTTTTTTGCAGGCAATTTAGATGATCTACGCATTTAATTTTCCGGAAAGTAAATATGGCTCAAATAAATGTTCGCCCAATATTCCGAGCCATAAATTTATTGATTTCCTATGTTGGCATGAACTCTGATGGTAATTCAGCACACCATTTTTTGTGAAGCAGTATTCATCGGTTAACCGTTTGTATCGGGGTTTGTAACAGCAAGAAATTCTAATTTGTGCAAGTGTCAAAAAGCATTCTACATTGAGCTCCCGGCAAATTGCCGCTATGTTAGGAATTAGTAAAGAAATGGTCTTAAAGACGATGAAGAAATATGGCTACAAGTTATATAACCTTTGTAAGTCTAATACAATATTTCCCGAGAATTATTGACGTCGGATGGAGTTTTGTGAGCCTATAATGGACATTGCCAATGGGAACGATCGGCTTATTAGTAATATTCTATTTACTGATGAATCGACGTTTCCATTACACGGTCGACATAATCCATCTCAAGCACGTTGTTGGACTAGGACAAATCTACACCGAACCTACAACGCTCGCACGCAATACCCGCAAAAACTGAATGTTTGGGCGGGTATTTTCGGGGCTCTTGCAAAATCAGGTAATTCCTGCAATTAGCGCAATACCGGGTGTTAGATTCGAAGATGTTTGGTTCCAGCAAGATGGCTGCCCCGCTCACAACTGCCGCCTTGTCGAGGAGTACCTCAATGGTATTTTTCCGGAAAGACGTATAGGTGGTCGGAACGTCGACATTTGTTGGCCCCACGTTCTCCGGATTTAACACCCTGTGATTTTTTTCTGGGGGGACACGTGGAGTCGAAAATCTATACCGCTGAAGAAAATAGGCGATTGATTTGGATGGCTTCAGAGAACAAATTCTGAATGCCATACAAACCATTCCTCCAGAAATGCTAGCGAATGTACGAAATGGCTTTTATGATTGGTTAGAGTACTGTTTGACACAAGAGAGGCAGACCTTTGAGCACCTTCTACATTAAATTTTGTACATAAATTTCATTATAGAATTCTATTTCGTTTTTAATATGAGAATTTTATTTAATTTTCTTAATAATTTTATTTTTGTTATCATTTTGCTAGAGTTTTGTTTCAGTTCAATGTTATGCATGGTCAATGCATACATACATTAATTACAAAAGTAAATAATCCGTACATTCTAATCGCGGCGGCAATTCTTAAAAGCAAACGTGTGCATAACAACATCAATCCTTGCATACTAAACTGAGGGAGAGGCGACAACGAATCTATAGCTTTATTTTGGTTCGAAAATCCGAAGGTGTTATAAAACTGCGCCGGACAGAATGCGTAGATGCAAAATATCTTGGATTGTTGGGGATATTTACGGACTTGCACAAAACCAGAACGAGTAAGAGCTGCATGAGTAACAGGTCGATTGTAGCGCTATGTATGACATACAGATTGTGGAATCGGGTGGAATCTTTCAAAAATGAATATGAATACTTGTATTGAAACTGCAGAAGAAGATAATTTCTTTACAAGAGAAAAAATTTTAACACTCCTTCAATTATACAAGTTTTATAAATCTAAAGTGAGCACCAGTGAAATAAAAACAATGAAAAAATTGTGAGAAAAAATCTCAGTCTACTTGTCCAATATATATAAAATTACTATAATGTCAAGTAAACGTGAAAACAAATTCAGAGTATTAGAAAGAAGTTATAAAAAAGTTAAGATAACAATAATAAAACTGGCAGATCACGTAAGGATTTCCAATTTGAAAGAGAATTTGATGACATTTTTAGAAAGCGTGTAAATATTGTCCCAAAAGTACTGTTAGGTACGGAGCAAGTTGCTTCTACTAGAAATATGTCGACCACATATACTCCAAGTACCTTAAAAAGTCCAACAGATACTAGCACAAGTAAGAATTTTAAAACATTACCCAGCATCATAGCAATGATATGCTCACCCAGTACATATGCAAATAAAATTGAAGCAGAAACTACTACAAGTTCTTCCTTTGAACATATACTTGACCAGGAAAATGAACCACCTGTAATAAGAATTCCAGAATCCCCAAAGGAATAGGAAAGAAAAAGGAAACGACCAACATCAACATATGTTAAAAGAAATGAAATTTTGGTGGAGATGAAAGATGATTTTAAAAAAGATTACAAAGAAAAATTGAATCTGGAAAAGGAAAAACTAGAAGATCGAAGGAAATGAACCAAATTATATGAACAATTAGCCCAAAGGGTCATTAATTTATTAATACACATTTAGGTTTTTTATTTCGTTTTAAGAATTATTTTTAATTTTTAGAATTTGACTGATTTTATTACCTTATTGCAATAGTTGTTGTTTTGTATTATACCAGAAAATATTTTATTTTAAAGTGTTTATTTTATTTATGTATTAGAATAATATTTATTCTTTCCTATTATAATATTGGAAATTGTTTTATTGTACATATATATAAATTAATAAAAAATCTTATTTTAAGCAGTACCTATTCGGAATAATAAATGTTTTAATTAATACAACAGTTATACTGACAAATTTTATTTTACATTGCTTGTGTTTATTATTTACATAATATACCTAAAGACTGCCTATTACATATGGGCCTGAATATATATCTAATTAAAAGTATGACAATGCCAAAACGATATACCTACATATGTATGTACACTACACCTTCCGTGTACTTTAGAAAACAAAATTTGAAGAAATGAAATGGATGACATTAAATATGTATTAATATGTTATATAACTGGGCTAGGAACTTATACATATGTCCAACATTGACGCAATATAATTTCGATAATCTAATGCCGGTCGAATTTGTCCCTGATCTGCCTCGATATCCCCTTCTTCAACATCGACATTATCATCTACTGGCACAAGGTTATCTACATCAGTATTTTGTTCCACAGTTAAATTGTGCAGAGCACAACATGCCCTAATTAAATGGCATATGTTTTCTATTTTTTTTAATTTGATGTGATAAAGCATTCTAAATTTTTGCTATAACATACCAAAACAATGCTCGATAACTATTCTGCATTTACTTAGTTTTTGATTATAGTTTCTCTCCACTGCATTTAGATTTTCTCTTAACCTATATGGTGTTAATAAATTTCTTACACATGGATATGCACTGTCGCCCAATAGGTATGTAGTTATCCCTGCATTTTGCTTCTAGGGTGTTTGCTAGTGACGAAGTACGGAAAACCCTTGCGTCATGTACGGACCCTGGATATCCAATGTATATGTCTAACAATTTACATCGATGGTCACATACAGCTTGCATCTGTAATTTGCAGAATATTTTATTACAACAGTAAATATTTTGGATTTTGTGAAATATGCAGAATACAGTGATGTGCATAAGAAAGTAAACTACTTTCACTTTAGAGTCGTTGGAAAACCTCTGAAGAAGCCGATAGTATGATCAGCAAAACGGCGAGCCAAAAAGCAGTTACACGACAACACCTACATGACATATCTACTTAGTAATCTACTTGTTTTTCAAAACACAAAATTTTTAATAGCATCTATTTAATAGAATATCTTTTTGTTGTATAGTGAATGTTTTTAATTTAAATTGTACCAAAGTAAAACAAATAATTTGTATAGTACCCAAGTATTAGTTATTGACGCAGCTAGCTTTTGCTCGAATAACACTGTGAATTCTATTAGGTATAGTTTTAATAAATTCATGACATATTTCACACACAAATTTCAAGGTTTGCTGTCCAAACGCTGTTTCTCATCGTTACATTTTCAATTAAATGCATGCACTATATAACCACATATAACAAAAGCATTTTTTTTTCGAAATTAATGATAATAGAAATGTAAACAGTTGAAAATGAGTAGCGATTACTTTTTATGCACACTGTTGCATGTCTAAGTACTTACATGGAATAAATTTTGTTTTGAATTGAATAATTTTTTTTCTATTATAATACGACAATGGATAATGGATCATCTGTAGGCGTATCAATTTTAAAATGCGTTCCATCTATGTCGCCTAATACTCCCGGAAAACCCATGTTTTCAAATCCCTCAGTGATTTCTCCTTTTTTCCTGTTCTGATGGTCACTTTATGACATCATTTGCCTGATCTGACAGAAATAAAGAGACCTCTTCAATAATGTTATGTATTTTGCTGATAGATACATTGAAACGGTCCGCAACATCTCTAAATCCAACAGCTTCATGTCCCACAAACCACGTGAAAATTTGCAGACACTTCATTGCCGGTATTTTTTCAAAACCAGTACTGCAGTTAGGATAAAATGGTGATTTTTCCAACTTGGCTGCCAACTCCACCATAACATTCCTCGGTATTCTAAAATTCATTACGAATAATACAGTTTTAGTATAAATTTAGTATACTCAACGCCTTTAAGTAGTTTATTAAGATAAATAGTGTATATACATAAATATCAATAGATCTTTTATGTAAATAAAGCCAATCGAATCTAACAGTTTCAAGTAGTACATATGTACATACCTGAAGTGCATTTGAAATTCATTGTCGTTAAATAAGGGTACTGTGGTTTCACTAAATGCCTCGTTCTTTGGAACCTCTCTTAGCATCTCAATACCAGAGATCGTATGCATGAGTTTTTCATCCTCATCCGAAGAGGATGAACTTGATATATAAGCTGCTAATTCGCTCATCGCATGAAAGGCCTACTTTAACACAAATATAGATGCAGTCACAAGTGTTTATAGCAAATAACTCAATAACCCAATGATAACCTCGCACTCACAACTGACACAGGATACACATGAAAATAATTGCTAAATACGATAAAGCGCATGCGTTGCAAAACCAGTCCAATTTTGTCCGCACCTTTGAGAATGAACGATCTCTGATGGTTTTAAATTATTTTGGATACTTGTCGATACCGAACCAGAACAGATAACTGATGAATCCAAAACAGTACGATAAAAACCAGAACGCTTGCCAACAACTGCGCTTGCGCCTGACGTCCACGGATCTCTATTTTTCGAAACTAGATCAAACCTTATACTAACTATCCCCACTTATACACGTACGTATATGTAAATATGCGTGCGCTAGTGTGTGTAATACGGTTGTCGTATATTAACTTTAACTTCAGCTTATCAGTAGTAATATCCCTAGGACAGTGATAATCACGAAATAATTTTATTAGTTTCCGAGAGCACGTTGCTTGGTAACATCCCGACGCCGTAGGCGGAGGGATGTTACCTAAAGAAACGTGCGAGGAAACTAATAAAATTATGAGGATTTATCTCTGTCCGTGGGATATTTGGTCAGAAAATTTTTGGCTTTTTAAATTAAGGTTAACATTTATTTATTAAAAGAACAATTATTGAAAGTACAATTTGAGAAACTAAATGAGCTTGCCGAAGTTGCTGAATTTGTTTCCAATTTATCTATATTTTCAGTATTTAATTCTCCAAATCGTGACATTGCGAAAATTAAATTTGAAACTGTCAAAAGTTTTACATAAGCAGTGATATGACATTAAGTCAGGTGACAGCCGGGGTGTTATCGCTAGTGATAACATTCCGGGGTAGTTATCAGTATAATCAAATGTTGATTGGATATCCTGATACATGTGACATAAAAGGATTAATTTTGATTGGTCGAAAATTGAATCCAAAAATTTTCTGTATAACATTCAACGTGAGAATGACGTAGTACTGATGATGCCACTTACGTTGATAATTCACGAAAGAATATTTCTCTTATTCTTTCGGTTAGACATATTTACTTTGCTGGTTGTTTAAGGTTCACAGTTAATTCAGTGAGTGGTAATTCTAATAATTCATTTTATGTACGTGTTGCAAAGCTTGCCTGTGTGAATTATTACTTACATAACCGATTATTGAAGAATCTATTACAGAATAGTAGAGAACTGTTAATCTATTTTATTGGATTGAAACCCTTCTACTGGTCTAATTTAGGTATAAGAATATCTTACTGTCAGAATTATAACTAAAGTTGACTGTCACTGTTAGAAATATGCAAAGTGTTTTTTT